>JAUKPS010085753.1:0-139119 GCA_032273165.1 Chlorellidium tetrabotrys | reverse complement strand
ATTGCAATTCTTGCAGAGGTGCCCATTGCCGTTTTAACCGGTTTGTTATTTGGAGGAACAGCAGCTAAGAAATAACCAATGTTATTAGTAGTTGTTACTAGCGGTAAAATAGCGGTTGTGCTTGTATTTGCACCTATTAAAGTACTAGAACTAAGGCCAAGCAAGGTATAGGTTGTTAAGCCTGTGGTTGGCGTTGTAACTGTAAATACCGGTGTTGATTGGTTAATATTACCCGGCATTAAATTATAAGTAGATGAGTTCACAGTACTGTAGGTATCCTGAGATGTTAAAGTACCTGTGCCTGTTTCAGTAATTGTATAATTTGTTGTTGTAGTTGGCGTAACAACAAACACAGTAGTGGTTTGTGTAACAGCTCCCGGGTTTAGAACATACGTTGGATTAGCAATAGAGGCTGTACCTGCCGGCACCGCATTAATAGTATATGTTACCGGTTTAGCTGAAACAGTATATGTGCCATACGCATAAATACTGTAATTAGTAGTTGTTATTGGTCTAACTACAATATTTGGATTAGAAGCAGGTGAGGCAGTTACAGAACCCGGCATTGCCACAAATGTTGGATTTGTAACACCTACAGTATTTGTTGCGCTAATTGTATAAGCCGGTTGCGAATTTCCATATTGCCAGCTTAATGAATTTGTTAAGACCGTAGTATAGCTTGCTGTTTTTGTAGAGATCTTATCATCTACAACAGTAATAGTACTGCCCGAAGGGATCTTGTAAAACACGGTACAAAATACACGGTAATAAGCCGCGAAATCAGGTACTGAACTATTACTTACAGTTGTTTTGGCCAAAAATGGTGGCGCATTAAATGTTACGGTAATATTATCCAATAAAGAGGTTTGATTTAATACTATTTGGGTATTAGCAGGAACAACAGGCCCTGATTGTGATAAGATACCCGGAGTTGTTGTACCCGCGGCAGGAACAGTATAACTATTAGATAATTTGATCATAATATCTTTTTTATCTGTACCGGTAAAGCCCGGAGCATTAGCCGCAGACCCTGAAAGCGGTAATAAAACTGTACCCGTTCTGATAGCAATACTGTCAATTAATGCAGCAGCACTTGATCTTGCAGCTGAAAAAGAGAAAGTTGTTTGTGTGGTTAAAGTAGCAACACCAATCATTGAAGCTGCGAAACGTAATGTGTCATTATAAAACACAGCAGAATCAGGATTTACAGTTGTTTGGCCGTATGTTTCCCATAATTTAAAAGGTGTTCCGGTTGCACCATACGTTGTATTATCATAAGGAACGATCGTTTGTAGTTTTGAATTTACCAATAGATCTACTTGTGTTGGATCTGAAGATCTAACATCAGTCGATCTGAATAATTTACCAGAACCTTGTGTAAAATAAGCCGCATTTGGAAGGATCTTAGAAAATTCAGATTGATAAACGTCACCACTGCTATAAACAGCTTCCTGTGTTACATTTGGGAAATTCCCACTAAAATAATTTAAACCGTTACCACCTGTGCCACCAATAAAACCTGAGTAAGGAATAACTTGTGTACCGGGAGCAGAAGATGATGAACCGGCTGCTAAAGGAAAACGTTCAATACTCACTGAGTTAAACTGACCAGTAATTAAGCCTTTGTAAAATGGCTGAAAGCTGGTTAAGCCAAATTGCCCGTTTAAAACATCAGTGGATCTGTAAATACCTGCATCTGTAACAAAAAAGAATTTAGAAATTGAGTTTCCTGATTTAATAAATTGAATATCATGAATGTTTCTGGCTAAAAAGAATTGTGAATTAGGGACAAATGTAACGCCTTTTTTAGTCCAGGTTCCAACAGGGTTGGTATTAGGTCCACCTGTTCTTTTCCAGTAATAGAATTGGTAGCTACCAATATATAACTGATCAGAATCAAATGGGTCAACAGTAATAACCTGGGCATAATCACCAGAAGCGGCAGTACCACCAATAACAGTGTTAAAAAAAGTTTCGCCGTTCATTAATGGATCTAATTGTGAAGAGCCTTGTAAGATCAAACCCCAGGTTGCACCGGCATCATAAGATACAAATAAGCCTTTTAAGTTTGGAGAAGCTGGTGCGCTATTTCCTGCAAATTTGCTGGCACACGAAGCATAAATAACAGAGTTATTTGATGGCGAAATTGCTAATTCAATACGGCCAAAAATATCATTTTGTAATAAAGGCGAGTTTAAATTTGATAATAGCGTAAAACCTGTTAATTGATTATCAGTTGATTTATAAACTTTAGAAGCTATTGCAGCAGCAGTAGGGTTTAATGAAGTTTCATTACCAACAGAGCAATATAATATACCAGAGTTATCAAATTTAACATCCTGGCCACTAACTAATGTTCCTGTAAGGGTTCCGGACGCAATATTAAAACTAGCACCACCATCTGTAGAAACCATGATCCCTTTATCAGTAGCTAAGGCAATTATATTTGCATTAGAAGGACTGCAGGCAACGCGGTTAATAACGGTACCAACCATAGTGCTTGAAGCAACTGGATCTAAATTACCACCATTAATACGGTATAAACCTGTACCGGCTTGTGCTTTTAATTTTTGACCTGGTCTTAAAAAACCTTCACCGGTAGCTACATAAATTTTACCATCAGCAGCCTGGGCTATATAACTTACATTTAACTTGTTGTTTGTTAAAGATACTGCACTCCAGTTAACCCCACCATCATTGGTATAGAACACACCGCTTGATGCACTTCCAACATACATAGTATTTCCCGAAAGGTCGTTCTTGTCAACTATCATGTTTCTTGACCTTCCGGCGTTATAAATAGGGCCCGCCTGAGACCAGCTCTGAGCTTCAACAACACCTGTTAATCCTGCCAAAGCAACTATGGCAACAGTTTTTACTAATTTGTTTGAGAGATATTTTATCATACCAAAATGGTTTATTTAAACATTAATAAATTTTAACAAATTTGTTTAATTTTTATCATAAAACAAAACAATTTTTATCACTTTTTCTTAAAAACACCTTTTTTCTTTAAAAGTGGTAGCTTTTCACATTTTACCAGTTCAATATATTTAATCAAAAAGCCCGCAAAGGTTAAACCAATACGGGCTTTTATAATATTAATTGCTATTAAAACCTTTCAAGATGTGAAAAGAAGAAGTTTGATTCAACTACCGCGTTCTCATCGCTATCGCTGCCGTGTACTGCATTTGCCGCAATTGATTTAGCAAATAATTTACGAATTGTTCCTTCGTCTGCCTTAGTAGGATCTGTTGCGCCAATTAGTTTACGATAATCAGCTACAGCGTTATCTTTTGTAAGAATAGCAGCTACAATTGGGCCACCACTCATATACTCGGTTAACTCACCATAAAACGGACGCTCTTTATGCACTGCATAAAAATTACCAGCTTGTTCTTTGGTTAAACGCATGTATTTCATTGCAAGGATCTTAAATCCCGCTTTGTTTATCATTGCTAAAATTGGTCCGATGTTGTTTGCTTCAACGCCATCCGGTTTAATCATTGTAAAGGTTATATTACCTGCCATCTTTTTAAATTTAAGGCTGCAAAGATACTAATTCGCGTATTTTAAACAAGCATTAAATTGCCAATTTCAACTTATTTCGCTTTTTTATTTAATGCAGGAGTATTACTTTAGCAATATCTAAACATCTTACAAACTAATAACATGAAAAGAATATTTACTTTTATTTTAGCGATATCTTCAGCACTTGCATTAGCGCAGGCGCCAACAACCTGCTCCATAGATCCGGCTTTTTTGGCAATGAACAAAGCGGGCATTTGGCCGGATAGCGCTACAAATTTTTTTCAGGGTACCGTTGGCTTACCATACGGACAAAACATTACAGTACGCGTGCCAAAAGATACCGTACAAAGTTCTATTACTATTTGTTTTAACAGGATAGAATTAAGCACCCCTGCAACATATACAAATTTTGGCCTACCTCCGGGCCTCAGTTTTTTAGCCGGAACAACAGTAACAAATACAGCTGGGGTATTTAAATATCCGGGTAATGCAAGCAGTTGTTCTGTAATTTCGGGCACGCCAACTGTGGCTGGTACGTATACGTTACAGTTTAAAGTACAGCCTTATTTAACGCCTTCTATTGCGGGGCCATGCCCTGCAACGCCTAATTACACCGGGGGTTCAGCATCTTTATCTCCTGCAACTACTTTAAGCTATTATATTATTAAGATAAATCCTGCTGTTGGTATTAAAGAAGAGGTAAGTTCCAGGTCTTTAAACATATCCAACAATCCAAATCCTTTTACTGCAAAAACAACTATTAAATTTAATGTAAAGGATGAAGCGACTGCAAAAATAAGCGTGTATAATTTATTGGGCGATAAAATATTTGAAGATAAGATCAAAACAAATTATGGCGATAATAGTTATGAATTAGACGGATCTAACTGGAGCAATGGCATGTATTTATATACAATTCAATACAAAAATTTTTCTCAAACAAAACGAATGGTACTTACCGAAAACCGTTAATGAGTAGTCAAACATTTGAATTATTAATTTTAGGTTCTTCGTCCGCAAGCCCCACTTCTGAAAGAAATCCAAGCGCTCAGTTATTGAACATAGCTGAGCGTTACTTTTTAATTGATTGTGGTGAAGCAACACAAATACAATTAAGAAGATTCAAGGCAAAATTTCAGGCCATTGACCATATTTTTATATCGCATTTACATGGCGATCATTTTTTTGGTTTACCGGGATTGCTCAGCAGCATGCATCTTTTAGGTCGTAAGCAGGAAATAACGATCTACTGCCCGGCAGAATTAAAGGATATTATGGATCTGATGAATAAAGTTTCGGATACACGCTTTAATTTCACAGTTAACTGGGTCTTTACAAATAACGATAAACTTAATTTAATTTTTGAAGATGATAAAGTTGAGGTGTATTCTTTTCCTTTAAAACACAGGATCTATTGCACCGGCTTTTTATTTAAAGAAAAACCTTTACCAAGAAAGATCGATAAATATAAACTCGATAAACACAATGTTTCAACAGCAGATATTCCAAAATTAAAGAATGGGAATGATGTAATGAATAAAGACGGCGTTCTTATAAAAAATAACCAGGTAACAATAGCCGCGCGTGATGCTAAAAGTTATGCTTATTGTAGCGATACTATTTATTTTCCTGAGATGATTGATTCGGTAAAAGGTGTTGATATGCTTTATCATGAAAGCACTTTTTTAAATGATAAAAAAGATAGGGCAGAAAAGACCTATCATTCTACAGCCGAACAGGCAGCGCAAATTGCAAAAGCTGCCAACGTTAAGCAATTGTTATTGGGGCATTTTTCGGCCAGGTATGGCAACCTGGAGCAATTCATAGCAGAGGCATCGCCAATTTTTGAGAATTGCCTGTTAGCAACCGATGGTAAAAGGGTAACGATTTAACACATTTTTTTAAATTTCTTGCTTATATTTGCTCTGTTAAAATTATGATCAAAGTATTAATAGCTGATAAGAATTTTTTGTCACGAGTTGGTTTAGAACTTTTGGTTGGGGAATTAAAAGGTTTTGAATTGGTGCCAACAGTTTGTGGTGACAAGCATGATCTTATCTGTCAATTACAACTTTCAAAACCACATTTACTGATCTCTGATTTTACATCTTTAGGTATTGAAGCCGACGAATTAAAAAGTATTGTAAAAAAATTCCCAAAAATTAAATTTTTAGTAATAACCGAAATGTTATCTAAAAATGATCTTAACAAAGTAATGGGCAGCGGTATTACCAGCTATTTATTAAAAGATTGCGATAAAACAGAAATTTTAGAAGCGGTGAATTCTACCATTAAAGGAGAGAAATTTGTTTGCGGAAAAATCGTTTCTTATTTAACCGCTGCTAAAGAAATTAAAACCACCAATTCATTTATTAAATCTTTAGGCTGTGATGGTATGTCTGTTACAGAACGTGAGATAGATATCATTCGCGGCATCGCCGAAGGTTTATCAAATAAATTAATTGCCGATAAATTAAAATTAAGCACGCACACCGTAAATACACACCGCAAAAACATCATGGGCAAATTAGGTGTAAATAATACTGCGGGTGTTGTAATGTTTGCCGTTAAAAATCAATTGCTCGAGACGAACTTTAGTTTGTTTGAGTAATTCTCTTTTTTTCAAACAAAGATTTCACAAATTTCTCCATTTTAAAATTATCTGAATAATTATTTTAATTATTTGGGCAACCCCTTCGGGTCGGGCTGCTGCGGGCTCCGCTTCGCTTTTTTGCCTTAACAGGCAAAAGAACTAAACCCTTCGCATCCCTGTTGCAATTCATGTTATCAATTAAAAGATATAAACTTGTAAATTATCTAACTTTTTAAAAAGCCGCAGGCTTTCTATGTATTCTTATTTTTCGCACACAGCAAATAATTCTATGTATCTATGTGGTTAAAATTTGAAATTCACTTCGGGAGCTTAGTGCCTTCTTTGTGAACTTTGTGGTTAAGTTTTTACTTCGCGAATTTACGTTTCCGTAAAAAGAATTGGATCAATCCAAAAAGGATCAATAACATTACCGGCATTAGCACATTTATCATCTGCCATTTGCCACGCTGTGTACTTATTTTCTTTTTATCCAATAAGCGTAAGGTCACTTCGCGTGAGCGTAATTGCAACATGCCTTCATCATCCAACAAATAATTTACACAGTTCAATAAAAATGTTTTGTTGGCGTATTGTTGGTTGGTTGCCCTATCATATCCAAGCGGTACAGCTTTGTTAGACGTTCTTATAAAATCATTTCTTGCAATATCACCATCGGCAACAACGATCATTTTTGTTCTTTTACCTTTAGCAAGATATTTGTGTTTTGCATTAAATGCCGAATCAGTTAAAAATATACTTGGCAAACGGTTCTCGGCAAAACTTGTAAATTCTCCTTCTAATAAACAGGCAACCGGCACATATGAATTCATGAACTGTGATTCTTTTGGCGGGATCTGTACACTTGAATAATAAATTCTTGCAGGTGAAGGTGTAATTTTTGTATAACGCGATGTACTTAATAAAATAGTTTTTTTAATACCTCTTGCAGTAATTGTATCTATTGAACTAACGTAATCTAGCTTTATAAGATCAAGATTTTTTACAATAGGATGATTACCATCCGGTAAAACCAATGGAGAAAATGGCCACGGGAATAATTTAAAATTAGGCTGACCCTTTTTAAAGCCAATGTTTAAAGGTATTGCAGAGCATTGAAAATCCTGTAATAAAACTGTATTTAAACGCACACCATATTTAAACAACATATTATCTAAATTCAGCGGACGAGGCAAGCCTAAAGTAAAGCCTTTTTGTATCAAAGTATCGCGGTTAATACCAACAGGATCAACTAACCATAAGACTTTACCGCCACGCATAATGTACTGATCAATAATAAACTGGTCGGCTACTGTAAATGCGCTGTCTGGGCCTGCAATAACAATAGCATCGCTTTGATCCAGGGCGCCAAGCTTTCCTAAAATAGGCGTGCGGTTAACATCATAATATTCAGAAAGTGCGCGTACAAATTCCATAATGTGTAATGTATCCAATTCGTAATGGCCATTAATAAAAGTAACTTCCTGTTTTTTTTGGTGTTGTAATTTACGAATGGTGTTGGTTAAGCTGTACTCTAATTCTTTTACACTGTTGTTTACCGAAACTTCATAATCTGTATTATCCTGGCGGTTAAAGATCTTCCAGATGGCTTCGCGGCCTTTATGACTAACCACAGCACCCGGCCAAATTAAGGATTGAGATGTTTTATCTTTATTTTTTTCGTAAACCTGTTCTGGCACCAGACCTTTTTCATACAATTGTTTTTCGAGATTCATTTTCTCGTCAGCGTTAAGACCTTCACCCGGCACAATAAATTCGTATTGGATCTGGTTTCCTGAATAGGCCCTGAATTCATCTAAAATTTCTTTAGCCTCGTTTTTTAAACGAGTAAAGCTGGGATTAAAGTCACCGTCGAAATAAACTTTAAATAAAACTTCATCATCTAAATTCTGTAATAGAGTTCTTGTAGATTCTGCAAGTGTATAACGTTTTTCAGATGTTAAGTCGAAGCGTTTAAAATAAAACGTGCCAATAAAATTTAGTAGCACAATAATGGCCAACAAAACAAACAGCGACATAATATCGCGGCGTTTATTCTTTGAAGTGCTTATTTTTTTTTCTGCTACCATTTTCTGCTTTCTAAAACCAATTTGGTTAACAAATTAAAAAGGGCAATGACGCTGATAAAATAAATGGCATCGCGTGTATCGATCACCCCGCGGCTCATACTTACGTAATGATCATTCAATCCTAAACCTTTAAAAAAGGCATCGTACTTACCAAATAATCCGCTTTGCGCGATGAATTCAAAACCTATGTAACAGAAAAAACAAAGTAATAAGGCAATAATAAAAGCAATCACCTGGTTCTCGGCAATGGCCGAAGCAAAAATGCCTATTGAAACAAAACCCGCGCCTAAAAATAAAAGCCCGATGTAAGAACCCCACATACCGCCGGTATCAATGTTGCCTTTTGGTGCTCCTAAAACATGAACGCTGTAATAATAAATAAGTGTTGGCAATAATGACACCATTACCAAAGTAAAACCCGCTAAATATTTTGCAAGAACCAATTGCAGATCGGTTAACGGACGTGTTAATAATAATTCGATGGTACCGGTTTTTTTCTCTTCAGAAAAAGAACGCATGGTAATGGCAGGAATTAAAAATAAATAAACCCAGGGCGCAATAAAAAATAAAGGATCGATATTGGCAAAGCCATTATCTAAAATATTTGAGCCGCCACTTTCAGATGGGATCACCCACATAAAAATACTAACCAGCGATATAAAAACGCCAATAGCAATGTAGCCTATTAAGGAACTCAAAAAACTACGTATCTCTTTTATATAAAGCGTTAACATAAAGCGCAAAAATACATATAATTTCTATTTAATGTCACTTCTCGACTGCGCTCGAAATGACACTTTTTTAATCTATTCAACCTCCTCCAGCGTATCTCCTGTTTGGGCATTATCTAAAATTTGATAAACCCTGTATGTTTGATAGGCTGAACGGTTCAATTGATTGCTTAAAATAATTACTGTTAATTTATCATTTAAACGGCGGTGGAAAGATGAGCGGTAACCGTGCCACCAGCCATTGTGATACACTTCTTTTTTTAAGGAGTCATTCACATCTTTTAATCTCCAGCCATAACCGTAGTTGCTTAATTTTTTCTCCTTGCTGTAAGCCGTGTAAGCCAATGCCTGTGTTTCGGCTTTAATTATTTTATTTTGGTACATGGCCTCGCTAAATAAATAAAGATCGTATGGGGTTGAATAAATACTTTTATCACCCAATACATAATCGCTGGCATCCAGGTCAATAGGTTTCCATTTGTTATCATAAGGTTTGGTAATATTCTTCCCGTTAAGATCAATGTCTTTAATAGTGGCGGTGTTCTTCATACCTAATGGTTTGAACAATTCTTCACGAATAAATTCAGAATACGATTTCTTCGAAACTTTTTCTATTAATAAAGCAAGCAAAGCATAATTGGTATTGCAATAATTAAAACGGGTATTTGGTTTTAAATATGGTTTTGGGTTTTTGGTAATGTAATAGGTATACATTTCATCGTTATTCATTTTATAATTGGGTTGATAGATCTCGCTATTCAATACATAAATATAATTGGCCAAACCCGAACGGTGATTTAGTAATTGTTTAACTGTAACCTGTTCGTATGGAAAATCGGGAAAATAAAATTGAAATGGTTTGTTAAGGTCTATTAGCTCTCTTTCATGCAACATTAAAACTGCCGTTGCTGTAATTACTTTTGAAACAGAGGCTAACTGAAACATAGATGAATCGGTCAACGCATCGTTTGTGCTTTTATTTAAAATACCTAATGATCTTTGATATAATATTTTTCCGGCGCGCGCCACAATTACACTGCCGTTAAAGGTTCCCACCTGGTTCATTTGTTTAAATAAAGTATCCAAACGGTATGCAACCAATTTTTCTTCTTTATTTAAATTAGAAAATACTTCTTCTTTAACTTCTTTTAAAACCGTTTTGCTTTTATCAATGGTGGTTGAATTGCCACAGCTTAAAAACATTACCAGCAATATTATTAATAGTGAGACTCTATTCATTATTTTTTCTTTTTAGTCGACGTTTTTTTTGTTCCTTTTTTCTCAGGCGCTTCATCTTCATCGTTGTACTTATCGTAATCGAGTTTATTGCCCCAAAAGCTCATTTGCTGCTTTATCCAGGCCTTACGTTTTGAAATGTAAGAGCTTGGCGGGTTGGCAACATATTTTAAAGGGTTAGGTAAAATAGCGGCAATTGCGGCGCATTCATCTTTATTTAACTTTATGGCCGGTTTTTTAAACCAGTGTTGTGCCGCGGCTTCTGCGCCATAAACGCCATTTCCCATTTCAATGCTGTTGAGGTAAACTTCCATAATGCGTTCTTTACTCCAAAACGTTTCTATTAATAAAGTAAAATAGGCTTCAAAAGCTTTACGTATATAACTACGGCCGGGCCATAAGAATACATTTTTTGCTGTTTGTTGTGAAATAGTGCTGCCACCGCGACCTTTTTTGCCTTTTTCATTGGCTTTCATGGCTTTTTCAATAGCTCCCCAGTCAAAACCATAATGTTTTAAATAATTCTGATCTTCACTGCAAACCACGGCCAATTGTAATTTTGGCGGAATTTCTTCCAGGCTTACCCAATCGTGTTTTAAGGTCATGCTTTTTCCGTCCCCTTTCTGTTCAACGCATCGTATAAGCATTAGCGGGGTTAAAGGTACCGGTACCCAGCGAAAAAGAATAGTGCTGGCAATGGATAATATTATAAAAAAAGCAAAAACTTTTAAAATAATCTTAAATATTTTGGTTAATAAAATCACGGTTCTAAATGCAAATCTATCCGTATTTTTAAACTTTAAACGCCCGAGTTTGTAAATCAATTAACTATCGATTCTTAATTACTATGAACAAAAAATGGATCTCAGCAATAATCCTTGTAATTGCAGCTTTTATAGGGTTTTATTTCTATAATAAATACCATAGCGCCCCAAGTATTGATTTTGGTAAATTAAAATTGTACAATCTTAACGAAGAGCGTGTCGATTTTGCGTCCTTTAAAGGTAAAAAGCTGGTAGTTTCCTTCAGCGCATCGTGGTGCCCGAACTGTTTGGATGAGATGCGCGAAATGAATGATATAAAAGACACAAAATTAAGTGATGTGGAAGTGATCATCATTAGCGACGAGTCTATAGAAAAAATAATGTCATGGAAATCGAGAACCGATTACCCATTTACATTTTTGAAATTAGAACAGGGTTTTAATGATATTGGCATCTTTTCAATTCCAACATCATACATCGTCAATACAAAATTAGAAGTGAAAAAGGAAGAGGTTGGTTATATTGATTGGAAAGATGAATCAACGGCAGAACATTTAAAAAAATTAATGGAGTAGAAGGATATGAGCACTAAGGATGTTACCAAATTAAGTTCAAAAGATTTTATTGTTATAAAAGGCGCCCGCCAGCACAATTTAAAAAATGTGGATGTGGCTTTGCCAAGAAATAAAATGATCGTTATTACCGGGCTTTCGGGTTCGGGTAAATCATCATTGGCATTTGATACTTTGTATGCAGAAGGTCAGCGCCGTTATGTAGAAAGCCTTTCGGCTTATGCTCGCCAGTTTCTTGGACGTTTGGAAAAACCACAGGTAGATTATATTAAAGGTATTTCACCCGCAATTGCTATTGAGCAAAAAGTTATTTCACGTAATCCGCGCAGTACGGTTGGCACCATTACGGAGATCTACGATTATTTTAAATTGTTATTTTCGAGAGTTGGCAAAACATTTTCACCAATAAGTGGCAAGCAGGTTAAGCGCCAAAGTGTTACCGATGTTGTCAATTTTATTGCCGGCTTAAAAGAAGGTTCAAAAATATTAGTACTTTCAAAAGTTTTAGAAGCAAAGGACCGTCCTTTTCAAAAACAATTAGATCTTTTATCGCAGCAGGGTTTTTCGCGTGCTGTTGTAAATGGAAAAACACAAAAAATAAGCGAGATAGATTTTAAAACGGTAAAAAAAACATCAGAGGTTTTTTTATTGATCGATCGTTTGGTATCAAATCCATCAGACGAAGATTTTTTAAGTCGCGCTGCAGATAGTATTCAGACTGCTTTTTTTGAAGGCGCAGGCGAATGTTTATTGTGGATAGAAAAAGGTGAAGGTGAATACAACAAACATACATTCAGTAATTTATTTGAACTGGATGGAATGAGCTTTGAAGAACCGAATGTGAATTTCTTTACGTTCAACAATCCAGTTGGTGCTTGTAAAACCTGCGAAGGTTTTGGAAGTATTATTGGCATTGATCCTGATCTTGTTATTCCAAACAAAAGTTTATCGGTGTTTCAAAATGCCATTGTGTGTTGGAATGGTGAGGTGATGAGCTCTTACAAAAAAGAATTATTAAAACACGCGCATAAATTTAATTTCCCGGTTCACAAACCCATTGCAGAACTTTCTAAAAAAGATTATCAATTATTATGGGAAGGCAACGACTATTTTGAAGGCTTAAATGCGTTCTTTAAAATGTTAGAGCGCGAAACCTATAAAATTCAATACCGTGTGATGTTGGCGCGTTACCGTGGTAAAACAGTTTGCCCCGATTGCCAGGGTACACGTTTGCGTAAAGACGCGAACTATGTAAAAGTTGGCGGAAAAAATATTACCGAATTGGTTTTATCTCCTGTTGATCAATTGCATTCTTTCTTTAAAAATTTAAAGTTAGATGAGCACGATACAAAAGTGGCCAAACGTTTATTGATAGAGATCACTAACCGTTTACAATATTTACTGGATGTTGGTTTAGGATATTTAACCTTGAACCGTGTTGCCAATACATTAAGCGGTGGCGAAAGCCAGCGTATCAATCTCGCAACGCAATTAGGTAGTACTTTAGTTGGCAGTTTATATATTTTAGATGAGCCAAGCATTGGTTTACATCCACGTGATACCGAACGTTTGATAAAAGTATTGCGCTCTCTTCAACAACAAGGTAACACCGTCATTATTGTTGAGCATGACGAAGAAATTATGCGCATGGCGGATGAGTTGATCGATATTGGCCCGGAAGCCGGAACGCATGGCGGGCATTTGGTTTTCCAAGGCACGCATAAAGAATTATTAAAAAGTAAAGCGGGTTATACGACCAAATATTTAAATAATATTTTAAGAATTGAAGTGCCGAAAACGCGCCGTAAATGGAAAGAGTTTCTTGAGATAAGAAACCTAAACGAAAATAATTTAAAGAATGTGACGGTTAAATTTCCATTGGGAGTTTTAACCTGTGTAACAGGCGTAAGTGGTTCCGGTAAGTCCACAATAGTTAGAAGAGGATTAATTCCTAACCTGCAAAGATATTTGGATGGTTATTTTGATAGCGTAAATGCAGATCATATGATCGGTGGCAGCTTAAAACAAATTAAGCAATTAGAATTTGTAGATCAGAACCCGATCGGTAAATCGTCGCGCTCTAATCCGGTAACTTATGTAAAAGCATTTGATGAAGTCAGAAATTTATTTGCAGATCAAGGCTTAGCAAAAGCAAGAAATTACAAGCCCGGCTTTTTTAGTTTTAATGTGGAAGGTGGTCGCTGCGAAGTTTGCCAGGGCGAAGGAAATATAACCGTCGAGATGCAGTTTATGGCCGACATACAATTGCAGTGCGAAAATTGTAAAGGCAAGCGATACAAAGCAGAAACACTGGAAATTTTATACCGCGGTAAATCTATTTCAGATATTTTAGACCTGACAGTAGAAGATGCTGTTGAATTTTTTGAAGATGATAAACAAAATAAAACCTGCCAACGGATTTTAGAAAAGTTACAGGCCTTACAAGCCGTTGGCTTAGGTTATGTAGCACTGGGGCAAAGCAGCAGTACTTTAAGTGGGGGAGAAGCACAGCGTATTAAACTTGCGAGCTTTTTAATTGCCATTAATAATACATCACCCACTTTATTTGTGTTTGATGAGCCAACAACCGGTCTGCATTTTCATGATGTGGCCAAGCTATTAAAATCGTTTGATGCCTTATTGGCAAAAGGCCATTCTATTGTTGTGATAGAACATAATGTAGATGTCATCAAATGTGCCGACTGGATCATAGATGTTGGCCCCGAAGGCGGAGAGAATGGTGGCACCATTGTTTTTGAAGGCACACCAGAAGAACTTGCTAAAAATAAAAAGGGATATACGGGGAAGTATGTTGCGGAGAAGTTGAAATAACAGCGCGCCTTTACCCAACCTAAACTGTTTTTTAGGTGTAAGGTATATAAAGACATTATGTTCTTACTACATTCTATGAGAAAAATTTTACTGTTTTTAAGTTTGGTGTTTCTAACAGACCGAACCCTGGCGCAAACACCACGCTTAACACTTGTTGAAGAGTTTACCGGCGAGAACTGCGGGCCCTGTTCTGCTGTAAACCCGGGTGCGAATGCCACGCTGGCAAAACCCATTAATAGAAAAAAAGTAGTTCCCATAAAATGGCAGGTTCCTATTCCTTCGGCACCTACCAACACCTGGTCCTTATACCAAACCAATAAAGTAGAAATTAATTGGCGTCACAAATCTACCGCTAACGGCGGTTATGGGTATAATAATGGCGCAGGTGTTACTTCTGCCCCAAGTTTTATATTTGATGGGTGGCATGTGGGCGGAGTAACCAATGCGGAGTGCGCAACAGCCCAATCTTACACCTCTGCATTTTCAATAACCATGAACCGCGCATGGGATGCTACGTTAAGTTCGGTAAATCTTACAGTGAGCATACAAGCAACTGCTAATTTTAACGCTATGGGTAACCTCGTTTTTCGCACGGTTATGGTAGAGCGTTTGATACAATTTACCACTGCACCGGGCTCTAACGGTGAAACTGAATTTCATGATGCTGCTATTAAATCGTTTCCAACATTACAAGGTGGCGTTGCCATGGTTAGCAACTGGGTCGTAGGACAAACACAAACCTTTACGCTTAACTGCCCTTTACCTGCTTACACACGTAAAAAAGAAGAAGTGGCTTTTGTAGGTTTTATACAAGACGATGGTAACAGAAAAGTAGCACAGGCTGTAAGAACCGAAAAACAAGGCATAGGACTTAACGATGCGGAAATTGTGTCAATGTCTACCGCGCCTGGCATTGTTTGTGCCAATGGATCGGTACCGCGGATAATTGTTTTGCGTAACAATGGTGCAAATGCAATTACAGCATTAACACTTACGCCTTATGTAAATGCAGTAGCGCAGACACCTGTAACCTGGTTGGGCACCCTTAATAATGGCGCATACTACACATTTACTTTACCATCTTATACACCGGTGCTTGGTGGTGGACAAACACTGGGTTGTAAAATAACGGGGGTAAGCGGAGGCGATTCAAATATTTTAAATAACGATACAACAGTGAGTTTCTTTTCTGGCTTAAGCGCCACTAATTTACAGGTAAGCGAAGGTTTTGCGGGTACTTTTCCGCCTACTAACTGGGGTATTATGAATCCTGATGAAGCAGTTACATGGACAAAATCAAGTGTTGCGGGTGGTTTTAATTTGAGCAGTGAATCGGCATTTTATAACGGTTATTTTAACGACAGGGGAGATGTGGATGAGCTGATGCTTGCGCCGCTTGACCTAACGGGTAGCGCAGTGCCAACTATGACATTTGATGTGGCCTATGCGAGACGTTTATCCCGTAGCGATACGCTGGAGGTTTTGGCATCTGCAGATTGCGGAAACACCTGGACGATGCTTTATCAGAAACAGGATTCTATATTATCTACCATTCAATCTCTTGCGCTGGGTTCAAACTTTACGCCTGCAGCCAATGAATGGCGAACAGAAACAATTAATATGCCGGGTTTTAATCAACCGAATGTGCTTGTAAAATTCCGTATAAAAAATGATGCTGGAAATAATGTGTATATTGATAATGTAAACGTTCATCAATCGCAACCTGCTAATGTAGGTGTAAAGTCGCAGATGTTTGAAAGTTCTGCTGTGAGCATTTATCCAAATCCATCTAACGGTTTGGTGCATGTTGCAATGGATGTAAAACAGGTTTCGCCAACAACCGTATCTTTATTTAACACAAGCGGGCAATTGCTCTTGTTTAAAGAAACACAGTTTGATACAAAAGAAAATACCATAACTTTAGATCTGAAAGAATTTCCAGCGGGCCTTTACCAGCTCGTTGTTAGCAGCAACAACCAAAAGGTTGTAAAAAAACTGAGCTTGGTAAAATGATTTTTAAGGAAACACTCGTTCGCGCGGATTTGCAATCCGTGCATAAAATGACCCATCCTGCGGCAATTTTAATACTGAAATGAATCGACTAAAGAAAAACATAACACTGATTTCAATTGTTCTGATACTGTGCTTCGTAATTGCAAGTTGTGCGAATCCATTTGGTAAGGGAACATGGAGGCCACTCCCGTTCAAAAAATTTCAAAAAGATAAATCGACAAAGTAAATTGTCTCGTTTTTATTCAACATGACAATGTATTTGAGAAGTTCGGAGATTTTATTGCGCTAGGGATATGAAGGGTTTAGTTCTTTTGCCTGTTAAGGCAAAAAACCGAAGCGATAGCTGAGCCCGCAATAGCCCGTTAAGGCGCCCAAAAAAATATTGATTTGATATTTATGGAAAGTGTCTCGACTCCGCTCGGCATGACATTTCGGTTAGTGGAAATAAAAAACTCCCGGCTCATCACAACCGGGAGTTTTACTTTTTATGGAATTATTATTTTTTTCTGTGAAGAGGAAAAAATAATGTTTTTAGTTTTCTTAATTGCTCACTACTAAATATTTTGATTCGCTCCAGAATTTTTCAGGATTTGTAATTAAGATACAATTAACTAATTTGTCTGTTTTATCTAATTTATACGAATCGCTTGGGTGTGGCGTGATCAATTTAAAATCTTTAGAGTTTACAGGGATAGTAGTTGTTTGTGTATAATCTATCTGTGTGAATTTAGATTTGTCAAGATCTCTGTTTAATTGCGATGTTCTTCCAATTCCTAATACACCACCTTTACGTTCAATTAATTTTGCTTTACGTAATTCTTTAGAGTCGCCTACTTTGTAATAAGCAGTATGCAAAGCCACAACCTTTTCATTAATGGTTTGTGTTTTGGCAACACCTTGTTGACTTAATGTATCAACCGATGTTCTTAATTGGGCCACCTGCGCATCCAGATCTGATAAACGTTGGTTCAAAGCAGCTAACTCCTGGTCTTTTTGCGCCAACTGGTTAGTTAAGGTGGCAATTGTTTTTTCTAATTGCGCGTTCTTGTTATTTGAACGTTTTAATTTTTTACTTAACTCTGCTAGCTTTTTACGGTTTTGATCCATTAAATCGTTAATGGCTTTTATCTCGGTATTGATACGCACTTTTTGATTGTACTTGGTATCACCTAAATTATCTGAGTGCATTAAAATAACGTTCTGGCGAACACTCACGGAATCCAGGTTTCTTTCCACTTCGTTAAAGGCTGCAATAAAATCGTTAACCGAAGTTTCTTTGTCAGTAATGATAGCAACCAGTGAATCCTGCACTTCTCTTGCTCTTTTTTGTTCTGCTGTTTCGCCTTCAGGTGAACAAGCTGTTAATGATAACAATGCTGTTGCGGCGATTAAAATGTAGTTTTTCATAGTTTCTCGTTTTATGTGTAAAGGCTTTATTCTTTACGGTTAATAATTAATTTCTTCAACAAAATTAGGCTGGCTTTAGGTGTAAATGGAGGCTTTTCGGTGAGAGGGGATTTAAAATAGCCGAAACCGGAAAAAAAACAGGGTATCATGCCTATACAAAAATTTTATCTTTGATGCATGAATATACCAAAAGCTATTTTTTGTTGGAGCGGCGGAAAAGATTCCGCTTATTGTTTGCACAAAGTTTTATCAGAAAAATTATTTGATGTTAAGTATTTATTGACGACAGTGAACGATGAATTTAAGCGTGTTTCCATGCACGGTACACGCGAAGAGTTATTAGATCTGCAAACAGCTTCTATTGGCATTCCTTCGTTAAAAGTAAGAGTAAAAGAAGGCACCAATAACGAATACGAAAAACAAATGGAAGCTGTTTTACTAAAAGCCAAAGCGGAAGGCATTGAGCATGTAATTTTTGGAGATATTTTTTTAGAAGATCTACGGGCTTATCGTGAAGCCAATCTCGCTAAAGTAAACATGACAGCTGTTTTTCCTTTATGGAAAAAAGACACCAATGAATTGATAGATGATTTTATTAAGCTGAAATTTAAAACCGTTCTCTGTTGTGTGAACGATGGTTATTTGGGAGAAGAGTGGGTAGGCAGAGAAATAAATGATGCGTTTAAAAAAGAGTTACCAAAAAATGTTGATGCCTGTGGCGAGAACGGTGAGTATCATACTTTTTGTTTTGCAGGACCTATCTTTAAAAAAGAAATTAATATTAAGACCGGCGAGAAAATTTACAAGCCGCTTGAAATAAAATTAAGTGATGATTGTCAATCAACTTCTGAAGTTGTAACAAAGGGTTTTTGGTTTTGTGAACTTTTGCCTGTTTAGGCAGATAGTGTCCTCCTCTTGAGGCGGTGGCACGAAGCGACGGAGGAGGAGAATCGAATTTATTTGGGCGTTGCCTGCGGCCCGGGCTTTCGCCACTCGCTTTTTTTATTCGCCTTTACAGGCTTTAAAAAAGAGCTCAAACAATGGCTCAATCCCTAACGCGCGTTCTATACTGCGCCAGGGATGCGGAGGGTTTAGTTCTTTTGCCTGCTAAGGCAAAAAACCGGAGCGAAGCGAAGCCCGCAGCAGCCCGTTAAGGCGCCCAAAAAATAAAAAATTGAAATTCATTTTGCTAAAATGCAAAATCCTCCCGCGGCCTTCGGCCACTCCCTCTAGAGGGAGATAAAACAAAAAAAGGGAAACAAATGCTGTTTCCCTTTCATCTCTCAAAAAAAGAGTTTAATGCGCTTTCTTTTTAGTTAGCTTAATATTTCCTAAAGCATCTAATACCTTTTTAAATACTTCAAAATATAATGTAATGATCAATACAATGCTCATCATCCAGATAACACAAATATTGAACCAATACGTTGAGAAATACGTGCCCATGAAATTTTTTCTTGGTGCAAAGAAATGAGCGCGGCCTAATTTAGATTCTACAGGATCCTGGAAAACAGGATCGATCTGCTGAATTAATTTACCATCTTTTTCAATACAACGGTTTAACTCGCCTGAATTTTTAACCAGGTTATTTAAATTCTCATTATCATAATTGGCGGCAAGCTCTAAGAATTTTTCTTTCTCTGCCGGATTTTTTTGCATTGATAATTTAACTTCATCTAATTTTTTATATGCTGTGTTTTGCACATTGATATAATAATTTTTGATGTTGGTTAAATAAACTTTAATAGCAGCGGCCACGGCAGGGTTATAACTCTTCTCGTTAATTTGATTTAAAACATCGCAGGCAACTTTTTTGTTGATCTTACTTTCTTTGCTGATCTCGTTATACAATAATTCAATATCCGCTTTAACGTCGCTCATTTTTTTGCCTTCTTTGGTCTCGTTCTCAATCTTCACTAATTTGCTTTCCAACTTCGGCATCCAATAATCTTTTTTGTATTGGGCAACACTTATACTTTTATCGTACTTATAAAAATTGTGTTCATAAGCATTCTCTTTAAATTGATTTACTGCAAGCGCTTCAAAAGCCCAACGGCTGGCCATTACTTCACCACTTAAAGGCACGCTGCCCTGGTTAGCTAAAGTAGGATTTAGTTTATCGAATTTTACAACCACACCCGCCAATAATAACTGCGGGATAATTAAGAATGGAATTAAAATGTAAATAGTTACGGCGCTGTTAAAGGCCGATGAAATATTTAATCCTAAAACGTTGGCAAAACAAGAAGCAGTAAATAAAACCATCCAATAATCGGTATACATGCCTTTAATGCCTAGTACACTATTGCCAACAATTACAAAAGTTAATGTTTGAATAGCAGATAAAGCAAACATGATAATGATCTTGCTCCACAAATAACTGCCTTTACTTAAGTTTAAGAACGACTCACGCTTACGGATCTTTCTGTCGCGAATGATCTCTTCAGCACTCACTGTTAAACCAATAAATAAAGCAACCACAACCGACATGAACATGTAAGCCGGAATATTTTCGTTCTCACCAAAAACATAACCTTTGCTTGTATCCACATCTGTATTAAAGAAACGAACCAGGTACGCTAAAATAAAAGCGAGTAGGGGAGCTTCTAAAAAGTTGATCATTAAGTATTGCGTGTTCGTTAATTTACTCTTAACGTCACGCGTCATAAATACTTTAAACTGTTTAAAGATATTCGGAATCTTGAAAATACTTTCAGGGATCTCGGTATGTTTTTTCTCAGAGTGAATATTACTTTCAATACGCTCGCGGTATTGCACGTTCCATTCTGCCGGACTAACTTTTCTATTGTATGTTAAGTTACCGTACTCATCCAGTACTTTGCTTTCAATGATATTAAAGATCTGTTCAGGATTTACGTTACCGCAGTTCCAGCATTCAGATTCTTCGGCATTTACATGATTTACCAAACGTTTAAAATAACTTACCGCATCAACCGGGTTACCATAGTAAATAGGATAGCCGCCCACATCGAGGATCATTAAATTATCAAACATTTTATAGATCTCAGAAGAAGGCTGGTGAATTACCACAAAAATTAATTTTCCTTTTAAAGCCAATTCTTTTAAAAGGTCCATAATATTTTCAGAGTCACGTGAAGATAAACCTGAAGTAGGCTCATCCACAAATAGCACACTTGGTTCACGAATTAATTCTAATGAGATATTTAAACGTTTACGTTGCCCGCCTGAAATTGTTTTTTCTAAAGGAGAACCAACTTTTAAATGACGTGTTTCACTTAAACCTAAGTCTGCCAATAAACTATTGCAACGTCTTGAGATCTCTTCATCATCTAAATTGCCGAAGCATAATTTAGCATTGTAAAAAAGATTTTCATAAACGGTTAGTTCTTCTATCAATAAGTCATCCTGGCTCACATGACCAATAACACCAGAGATAGATTCACGCTCAGTATGAATGTTTTTACCGTTAATTTTTACAGAACCCGCACTTGGGGTTTCCATACTGTTTAAAACGTTCAATAAAGTAGATTTACCGGCGCCGGAGCCGCCCATGATACCAATAAGCTTTCCGGATTCTTCGTTGATGTTAACATCGCGTAAACCTAATTTACCGCCTTTAAATTTGTATTCAAGATTTTTTACTTCGAAGGTGATCCTGGCTTGTGATTCATCGCTTAAAAAACGGCCAATAACATCACTGTAATAAATAGGTTTTATTTTGCTTGAACGGATAGATGAGCCGGGTGTAAAAATATGCACACGTTCTTTAGAGATACCTTGTCCGTTTAACTGAAGTTCGAAGTTACCGTAAATCCTAAGCGCATACATGGATACGCTTTCAATTTGTATAACGCGTACATCCTGTGGTAATGTTTCGCAATAAATATGTTTGCTTTGATTTTGTACACCTTCCTGGTTGTTATTAATAACAAGGATATTTGGATTGTTAGGTATAACTTCTAAGCCATCAACAATGAAAGAGGTTAAAAGATTAAATTCCTCCATTGGAATGTTGAAGGTATCGGCCACAGTAAGTACGAATTCATTTTCTTGTTCCGAGATCTCGTTACTTGAGTGAATAAATTCAAGCAAACGAATTAACACAATCACTTTTTGCGGCTGCTCCAGTTCCTGGTTTATTTGAGTACAGATCTTTAAGATCTTAACAGAGTTAAGGGAAGTTCTTTTTGCAGCACCTTCTTTTTTCTTGCTGCTGTTTTGATGCGATTCTAAATATTCATCAAATATCTTTAGATAGGTTTCAACCTGTTCTAAATTTAATTGTCCTTTTAAGAAGGATTGTACAATTTGCCTGCCCGTATTGTTAATGCCGTCAACCTTTGCAATAATTGCAAACATCTGCATCAGGGCTCGTAGTATTCGTTCGCTCATTTGTTATTATTTTTTGGCGCAAATACTTTCGTAAAAATATTTTGCCATTTGTTTTACTTGATTACAATCCTGTTTAGAAAAAGCTGTTACAGCTTTACCAAAAACCAAGCCGGTAATGCCATCATCTTTTAAAGTGCCGATATAATTTTTATATACTTCAATAACATAAAAACCACTGTTCTTGCTTAATTCGTAATTGGTAGTTTCTTTAGCGAAAAAGCTTTTTGAGCCTGATTTAATTTCCATTAAATCCGTTTTACCGAAATATAAATTTTCGGAGGTACAGATGCGCATGTAAAATTTATTGGCAGGTGCTTTTACCAATTGAATGGTTGAACCGTTCTTTAAAGAAGTGATCACATAATCGGCCTGGATAACTTTATTTTCTTTAGGAATTCGGATGGTATCGTTTATAAAAGAAAAATCGCCGGTTTTTTGGGAATGCCCAAGAAACACGAAAAATGAAAAAGCGATGATCAATAAACTATTCCTCATATAAAAAGCGAATTCTAAGATACAAAAAAAGGATAAAGTTGCGCTTTATCCTCTTAATTTTTTTGAAAAATTTCGGTTAGGCGGGTAATTATTTTTGTTTAAAACCAATCAGCATTACGGCACATCCTGAACCCGGATTCTTATTAGCGTCTAATTGCGCTTCAATAATGGTTTCAAGCGTTGATTTTACTTTAAAATCCCAATATGGTGCATTTTTCTTATCACGGTTAGTGAAAAGCAGATGACGGTCCTGGTCGTAAATATTAAAGATCAGATTTCCATCTGATGTACCGCTGCAAGCTGCAATTCTGTATGTTGTTTCACCAAAAAAAGTAGTTTGAAATTCAGCAGTTTCTTCAGAGTTAAGTAATAAGGCACGGTATTGTTGCCCATCTGAAATAAATGTAGAGATAATGTGTTTAGCACAAATATTTGCAATTGTATCGCACTGCGCATTTACTTTATTATAAAAAGCAGTAATTGAAACAAATGATAAGGCTATAATAAATTTCTTCATTTTAGTTTTGTAAGTTTAATATTATGATTGGGAACTGATAATTTTATTTCTGATCTCTTTAATTTTATCTGTAATAAGCGCAATTTGCTCATCGCTTACAATAACTTCGGTAGTACTGTTGATGTAAGTTAATTTTTTAGTTGTATCAGTTACAGGTTCAACAAAATTGTATTTAAATTGAATGCCATCATAAATTTTATTTAACTCGGCTAATTGTGCAGTTAAAGCAACAACTTCAGGTTCGGTACTGCTTCCTAATATTTTAAGTAAACTGCCTAAAGCTTGTTTTTGTTCAGCAATTCTAAATCTAACACCTTCAGTTGGTTTTGTTTTATATGCTGTAACTGAAAAATGCATACTTTCTATCCAACCACCGGTAAGAATAAGACTACTTACATTTGTTCTTTGATTGTTCTTTAAATAAGCATCGCTACCGCGGTAAGCAATACCTACTAATACCATCATACTATCTTTATTGGTAACATTGTTTTTAATACGCTCCATTGTTGAAGCATCAAAAGCTGCAGAGATACCAAGTTTATCGGCTAATTGTTTTACAGAAGCTAAATAACCTAAAGCATCCTGGGTTTGATTATAAAGAGATACATATCCAAGATCTGCACCGTAAATTCCTAAATTAATTGATTTTGAATAATCAGTAGAAAAAGTATTAACTTTATTAGAGGAATGTAAAATTGATTTATCGTAAGTTATGCCGCTTTTTTGGATCAATAAAGCTGTTTGAATAGGTGATGGCACGCTAAATAGCTCGCCGCCCACGTTAACAATGTTAGTTTTAACAGTATCAGGAGTTTCAACTAATTCATCCTTATTTCCATCGTCTTTTTTAGGATCGCCGCAAGACGTTAAAAAAGCAACTGCAATAGTTAAGGCTAAAACGTTTTTATTTAGCATTTTTTTATAAATTTTCATCGATAAATTGATGTTTTTTAAAGATTAATTTGGCGCAAGTAAAGCAAAAAAACTGAATTGGGCAAATAAAAATTCCCCACAATTCAGTTTTTTAATTGTTAAAAACATTTTTAGTGATTATCGCCACCAAAATAAGTCTGTTCAATGATATCGGCGTTAAAAGCAACATCATAAATTACTTCATTTAATATCGCTTCATTAGTAAGTTCAACTGGTTGAACTGCTTGTACAATAAGTGTTTCGCAAGGGCTGCCATCAGCACGTTTATCAGTTGTAACTGTTACCTGCGCATATGTTCCATAACCACCTTCTTTAAGAAGCTTATAATGGTTTAAGTTTGGATTGTACTCACCACATCTTGTATTCATGTAAATAACGTCTTTTCCAAAATGACGGCCTTTGATCTCCCAAACCCATACATTTTGGTAACGCCATGTACCATCTTTTAATTTAATTGCCACGTCTATTTTCCAGATACCAGGGCTAACTTCGTCTAATTTATATTTCCATTTGGTAGAAATATTCGTCATTACTGTTTTTAAATCGATCATAGTTTTATTTTTAAAGTTTATCAAATATATATTTTTTTTTATTCGCCCCTAAATTTTTTTTAGCCTTGTTTTTTAACCTAACTTCGGCTTCTCAATTTTTTAACTTTTAATGAAACGTTCCGACATAATATTACTGCTAATTCTTGCTTTTGTTCAATTTACAGGTATTGTAGATTTTATGGTGTTAATGCCGCTTAAACCCAAGCTTACAGAGCTATGGGGCATTAATCCACAACAGTTTGGAATTGCTGTTTTTGCCTACGGTTTCGGGGCTTTTCTTTCATCCTTAATATGTGTAAATAAAGTAGATCGTTTTGACCGCAAAAAGGTGCTTGTTGTTATTTATGCGGGTTTCACATTAGGCACTTTCTTTTGCGGTTTTGCAAACAGTTATTATATGCTTGTTGCTGCACGTTTTATTACCGGTTTATTTGGTGGTGTATCTGGCTCTATCATCCAGTCAATTGTTGGTGATGCCATACCTGCTCAAAAACGCGGACAAGCCATGGGTATTTTAATGATGGGTTTTGCACTGGCCAGTATTGTTGGTGTGCCGGGAGGCTTATATCTTGCAGCACATAACCACTGGTATACGCCCTTTTTAATTTTAGGGATCTTATGTGTACTTGTATTTGTTGGGATCTTATTTGTAGTACCTTCATTTACCGCTCATTTAGCAACGTATCAAAGACAAACGTTTGTTGGCGTAATGCGTAGCGTTTTGGAAGATAAGAACCGCCGCTGGGCTTTGCTGCTAACGCTTTTGATCATGCCGGCACATTTTTTTATCATCCCTTTTTTAACGGATTATTTTACTTCTAATCTTGGCTTTGATTATTCAAGCACCGTGCCTTTAGTTTACATTGTGGGTGGTGCCATCACGGCCTTTACATCGCCAATGATCGGTAAACTAAGCGATAAGATAGGGCGTTTTAAAGTGTTGCTGGGTTTATCTGTTTTAGCTGTAATACCTTTGATCGGTATTCCAAACCTGCAAACAGATAATAAATTTGTGCTTCTGTGTTTTACTGCTTCGTTCTTTGTGTTTAGCGGCTCACGCATGATCATTGCCATGGCGCATACCACATCTACAGCGCAACCGCATATTCGCGGCGCTTTTTTAATTATTAATTCATCTGTACAGCAATTTGGCACTTCAATTGCCTCTTTAATTGGGGGTTTTATAGTAATGCAATCTGCCGATCACAAATTACATAACTATCCGGTTCTTGGTTATGTAGCTGTGGCTTTTTCAATACTGGTATTACTTGTCTTTAATAAAGTAAAACCCTTAAAGGTTTAACTCTGTTTTTTTTCTTGAAATTAATTAATAGCTTAGATACTCCTTAAAAATGAAGATCGAAACAAACGATACTATTGTTGCATTGGCTACCGCACATGGAAGTGCTGCTATTGCTGTAATCCGTATCAGTGGCCCAGATGCTTTTAAAGTAATTGAAAAGAATTTTCAGTCTAAGAATTTACAAAAAAAACAAATTCATAATAAAGCCTCGCACACCATTCATTTTGGATTAATTGTGCATGATGATGTTATTATTGATGAAGTATTGGTAAGTGTTTTTAAAGGTCCAAACTCTTTTACAGGGCAGGATAGTGTTGAAGTTTCGTGTCACGGCTCACCATTCATACAACAACAAATAATTCAATTGTTTTTGGCTGCTGGAGCGCGTCACGCACAACCCGGTGAATTTACCTTACGTGCTTTTTTAAATGGCAAGTTCGATCTTAGCCAGGCCGAAGCTGTTGCCGACCTTATTGCCAGTAATTCTGCTATTTCACACCAGGTGGCTTTGCAACAAATGCGTGGTGGTTTTAGTAATAAAATAAAATTATTGCGCGAGAACCTGATCAATTTTGCTTCTTTAATTGAACTGGAATTGGATTTTAGTGAAGAAGATGTTGAGTTTGCGAACAGAAACGATCTTAAAAATTTAATTCATTCTATTAATAAAGTGGTTCAAAAACTAATAGGCAGCTTTGAATTGGGTAACGTTATAAAAAATGGTATACCTGTTGCTATTGTTGGTAAACCAAATGCAGGTAAATCTACCTTACTAAATGTTTTGTTGGAAGATGACCGCGCTATTGTTAGCGAAATTGCAGGAACCACACGTGATACCATTGAAGATGAAATAACTATTGATGGCGTTTTATTTAGATTTATTGATACTGCCGGAATAAGAACAACAACAGATGTAATTGAGCAAATAGGCGTGAATAAAGCGTTTGAAGCCATTCAAAAATCTGCTATTGTTATTTATTTATTCGATTCGCACGAAATTAGTAGTGGCGATCTTAAGTATGAAATTGAAATGCTAAAAGAGCATATTGGCACATCTCAATTGGTTATTGTTGCCAATAAAATTGATACCGAAAATATTTCCGATCTTAAAAATGAATTTTCTGATTATCCTGATATTATTTTTATATCAGCAAAAACACACGATCATATTAAAGATCTTAAGTTAAAATTACTTGCGTTGTTTGATGCTAGAACAGTTTCTGCAACGGATACAATTGTTACCAATGCACGCCATGCTAATTCTCTTAAAAACGTAAGCAGTGCATTGCATAAAGTATTGGACGGCTTAGACAAAAACATTGTAGCTGATCTTTTAGCATTGGACATTCGTTATGCATTGGACGAAATAGGAATGCTTACTGGTGAGGTTACCAACGAAGATCTTCTCACAAATATTTTCAGTAAATTCTGTATCGGAAAATAATCTCCTTATTTTCATTTATTTCTTAATTAGTATAGTGGCATGATTTTATTATGTATTATAAAAACAAATGCCATGAAAAATCTAATTTTATTATTCGCTTTAATTTTTTCATTAAAAGCACCGGCTGGAAACCGTGATATTTTTCCATTTCAAAATGAAGATAAATACTGTGCCAAACTTAAAGACGGAAAAATAATGGTGGTGCACCAGGGCAGTCCTATTGCTGTAGATGTTATTTTAAGCAATGGTACCAAGGTCAAATCAGATGGCACCGTAACAAATAAAGATGGTACAAGCTTTACTTTAAGAGAAGGAGAATGTTTAGATAAGAACGGTACGCTTCCTTCTAAAAATAAATAAGATAACAACCAGTTTTTTATTTTGTTTAATGAATGCCTAATTAATAAACGCCTGTGTGTTTCTTTTTATTTCAATATGTTAATCTTGTGATTTTATTTTGGCAACAGGTTTCTTTTTGATACATTTAATTTATTAAACGTTCCTTATATAAATTTCAAAAACCCTTAAACATGAGAAAAATTTACAAAAAGATCTCCATTGCTTTATTAGGATTTGTGCTTCACAATACACTCACAGCACAATGCGGAACAACAACGTTACTTGGTGCATCTTCGAATATGTTCACGCAAATTCGTAATGGTACAAACCCTGTTGCTGCTGATAAAAATTTAAATACCATAGTTTTTGCCCACAGAAATAATGCTGCTGCATTTGGAGGTAATTCAGGCCAAATCCGTTATGATGTTTCTACAAACGCGGGAACATCATGGACGAGCAATGTTGGTGTTTTAAATCCCATTGGCACAAGTCCTGCACGTTATCCAAACGCACTAATTTATAACCCTACAGGCAATGTAACGCCAACCAATGCTTATATGGGTTATCTGGCAGCAACCATTAATGCAACATCTGCTGCATGGAATGGTGTTGTTACAGGTGTTAGGCAATTAAGCGGAACCGGTAATACTGAAAATTATAATCAACCTATTGTAAATACAAGTTTGATCGCGCACTCGCTTGTTAAAGGCGCTCCAGGTACTTTTTGGTCTATGGATGCTATGTTCAATGGTACTTTAGTAACAGGTTTTAATATTTACAAAGGCGTATGGTCGGGAAGTGATATTAACTGGGCTACTAATTTTACAGTTACTCCTGCATTTAGCACCACGTACGATGCAACAGCGCATGTTGGCGATTATAATATTGCTTTTGACCCAACAGGTATGAAAGGCTGGTTTAGTTTTTTAGGGCACTTATCAACCGGCCCAACAAACTATGCGTATTATCCAATATTTTATAAAACGCTTGATGGTGGCGCAACATGGACCGGCCCGATACAAGTTGATCTTAACCAGTTTAGTTGCATTACGCCAAATATTACAACCGGTAATGTTGTTTCTACGGCGTTTGAGCATGATCTTACTGTTGATGTAAACGGAAATCCTCACTTATTGACAACTGTATGCAATGGAAATAATGCATATGCTGTATTCTTTACTTCATGGCATCACATGTTTGATATTACACAATTAAATGGTGTATGGAACGCTTATGATATTGCCAATGTACAAGCGGGAAGGGGCACATGGAGTGTTACACCAAATGTATCTACTATGGACATGGCACCACAGGTTGCGCGTACTGCTGATGGTAAAAAAATATTTTATACATGGTCAGATAATACTACCTATACAGTGGGTCAGGCAAACCAAAGCCCGAATTTATTTTCTAAAGCATTTGATGTTGTTAATAATAAGTGGACATTAGTTAAAGATTTCACATCCTGTAATGCCGGTATTGCAGGTAAAATATTATTTCCACATGTGGCTGAAGAAGTTTTAGAACCAACAGTAACATCTTATAAATTTGCTTCAGTATACGGCGAATTTACAGTTGCAAATGACCCCGGGCAGGTTAGTAATTTCAGATTTTTAGATGGAACCACGTATAATGCAACCGATTTTACGGTCAGTCAACCAACAGCTGCGGTAAGCATTCAGCAAGGAAATACATGGTTATTATGCCCAACAAATACATTAGGATTAAGCATTACAGGTACCTATAACCAGGTGCTTTGGAGTAATGGAACAATTACCAATTCAACAACAGTTAATACTGCAGGTATGTACATTGTAACCGTTAGAAACGGCTGTACACTTGGTGCAGATACTATAACGGTTAACACCTTGACTACTTTGCCAATTGCAACAGCCTCTGTAATTTGTGCAGGTAATTCGTCAACTTTATCTGTTACAGGAAATGCTTATACATATACCTGGCAACCAATAAACAGTAGTGCAACAACTACAGTTGTAACACCGGCTTCAACAACTGTATATACCCTTTCGGCAAGCGGCGATGGTTCTTGCATAGATACAAAAACGGTTTCGGTAACGGTTAACACTTTGCCAACTTTATCAATTACAGGAAGCAGTTCTGTATGCGCATTTTCTACTGCAACAGAAACAGTAAGTGGGGCATCCACCTACTCGTGGAGTACGGGGTCTACAGCGCCAACAATTTCAATTACCCCGGCAGTTAACGGAACTTATACTGTTTTAGCTACAGTTACGGGTACCGACATAAACTCATGCTCAAATACGGCAACCGTTAGTATAGCGGTTAAGCCACAGCCAACTGTTACAGCGGTAAGCGGCCCGACCATTTGTTCCGGCCAAAGTGCAACAATAACCGCAGGCGGCGCCAATACATATGTTTGGAATACCACCGCTACCACAGCTGTTATTGTAGTTTCACCAACAGTTACAACTTCATATACTGTAACCGGTACAAACTCTTTTGGATGTTCAAATACGAATACAGTTTCCCAGGCGGTATCGCCATGTACAGGAATTCAAAATAATACGACACATTTTGCAGAAGTGAAATTATATCCAAACCCAAACAATGGTAATTTTACATTAGATATTACTGCAATATCGGATAACACATTTATTGAAATATATAATTCAATAGGGCAGGTAGTTGCACGACAAAAAATAAGGGCATTAAGCAATTTAATTACAATTGATGCAATGGCAACAGGCATTTATAGTTTAGTGCTTATTGAAAATGGCCGGGTAATACATAAAGCCAATATTGTAAAACATTAAATAATTAATTAATTTTTAACTCTTAAAACCCGTTCAGGATAACTGAACGGGTTTTTGTTTTTTTAGTGTTTTTGTATATATTCGTAATACTCAAAATTAATTTACGATGTTAAAAACCAAAGAATATCCTTTAGCAACATTAGAATATAGTCCAGAAAAAAACATTTTAATTTACAGGGTTAAGCAGGATATTACGGTTGATGTGGCAGAAATAAAAGAGATGTTAGAATATGTGAAAGAGTTTATGGGCGAAACAAAACATATGGCAATTATTGATTTTGGAGCCAGTTTAGGTTCAACAACCGAAGGAAGAAAAGTGTATGCAGACTCGGATTACATTTTAGATTATAGGATTGCAGATGCCTTTTTGGTAAGATCGCTTTCTTTAAGACTGATTGCCAATTTTTTTATTCGCGTAACAAAACCAAAAGTTCCAACACGGTTATTTACTTCTGAAGAGGAGGCCTTTAAATGGCTGGAAAGCTTTAATGATAAGCCTTTTAAGAATAATAAAGTAATGCAGTTGTCTTAAAGGGAAATAAAAAGCCCTGTCTCGGTTAACCAAAACAGGGTTTAAATATGGATCTTTTAAAAGATTATTTCTTTTTAGCGTAACGTGTACGGAATTTATCTACACGACCTGCAGTATCAACTAACACTTGTTTACCAGTGTAAAAAGGGTGAGAAGTCATTGAGATATCTAATTTTACTAATGGATATTCGTTACCGTCTTCCCACTTAACGTTTTCTTTTGTATCAGCGCAAGAACGTGTAAGAAATGCATAACCATTGCTCATATCTTTAAATACACATAATCTGTAGTTTTCCGGGTGAATTTCTTTTTTCATTTTATTATAGTTTCAAAATTGGGACGCAAATATACAGTAATAATTTTAAATCCCCAAAATTATAAGCAAACATTTTAGCACCATAAAGTCTAAGTGAAAAAACGTAGCTCAAATTTTAACAAATCTAAAAAAAATTGGTCCAATTGTTTGTTTTTTAATTTTCTTTAACTAATTTAGCAGCCTAAGTGTGTCGTAATTAAAGCGCTTAACAAATTAACTTAAACAAAGTATGAAAAAACTTTTTACCAAAATTGCTATTGCAGTAGCTGGTTTTACTGGGGTTGCAGTTGCACAACAAGATCCTCAATTCACACAGTTTATGCACAATAAATTGATCTATAACCCGGGCTACGCTGGTACTTCAGGCGCAATTTGCGGCAATGTACAGTTCCGTCAGCAATGGACGGCATTTGATGGCGCTCCTCAATCATTAGCTTTGGCTGTTGATATGCCTGTTATGCCTAATTTAGGTATTGGTTTAAACGTTATTACTGACAAGATCGGGCCAATGAATACATTATTTTTAAGAGTTCCGGTTTCTTTCCTGCTTAACGTTGGAAAAGGTAAATTAGGTCTTGGTTTAGATGTAGGTTTTTTACAAAAGAAAATTAACAATACATGGATCACTCCTGAACCGGGAAAAATTGATCCGAATATTCCGGGAGCTTATGATGCATTAAGCAATCCGGCATTAAATAAATTAACCTATGACCTTGGTTTTGGTGCTTTTTACCAAATCCCTGGTAAAATGTATTTAGGTTTATCTAGTACACATTTACCAGCACAAGTTGTAAAAGGTGATGGCGATCTTAGCTACCAAATGTCGCGTCACTATTATGCTATGACTGGTGTTACATTTAAAATTAATGAATGGAATAAATTAACTCCAAATGTTAAATTAAAATCAGATGCAGCTGCAACTGCTGTTGATCTTAACTTAACGTATATGTGGAGTGATAAGATTTGGGTGGGTGGTACTTACCGTTTAGGTGATGCTGCTGCATTTATGGTTGGTTTCCAGGGTTTAACACCTACAAAGAATTTAAGTTACAAGATCGGGTATTCTTACGATCTAACAACCTCAAAGCTTAAGGGCTATTCTGGTGGTACTCACGAGATTATATTAGGTTTCTGTTTATTTAAAAAAGAAAAAACGTTAGCATCTTATGGTGATGACCGTTTCTTAAATTAATAATAATTGTAACCTTTTATATATAATTTCGTTTAAACCACTTACAACTAACAATTAATGTTAATAACTTTAAACAAAACAAGCATTGTAACTTTAATGTTGATTGTGGTTATAAACTAAAACAAGAAATATGAAAAAACTACTGGTATTAGCTTCATTCGTCGCATTTGTTGCAGGTTGCAACAAACACGAAGCCGAATTGGTTGGTGTCGCTGGTCGCGAAAAATGGTTTCAACCAGATCCGTTTGGTACCCTTTTCATACCTATGGGAAGTTACCATATGGGACCCGATGATGAAGAAAACCCTATGGCTCACACCACAAAATCTAAAATGGTGTCAGTTCAGGCATTTTATATTGATGATTCTGAGATCTCAAATAATGAGTACCGCCAATTTGTATATTGGGTGCGTGACTCTATTGCCCGCAAATTATTAGCATTCGGTTCTAACGGTGATGCTGAAGATTTCCAAATAACACAGGATGACTTCCTGGCTATGTGGCCAATATATAAAGGTGATAACAACTTACAGGATCCATACATTAACTGGGACCAGAAAATTAACTGGAACAGTGACGATGATGATTATAGAGCAGATCTTCAACCATTGTATCTTCCTGAAGGTGAGCGTTTTTATAACCGTAAAGAGATAGATGCACGTAAATTGAACTATGAATATTACAGAATTGATATTCGTTTAGCTGCTTCAAAAACTAACCGTTTCTTACCAAACAAATCACCTGATATTCAGGATGCTGCTCATGATTACAAAAAAGCAGATTATATGAATGGTGTTACTTTAAATGATGGTCAAAACGGTGCTCCGGGTTCTCCTTCATCTTTAGTGGGTGATCCTTCAAAAGACAGTAAAGTTTTAGGTACTTATAATGTAAAAGACCAGGTTTCTGTTGGCCAGGGTAACTATGTGCCAAGAGAACGTAAGGGTGTTGACCGTTCGGTATTTATCCTAAAAGATATTATTAATGTATACCCTGATACTTTAGCATGGGTGCATGATTATACATATTCATTCAATGAGCCATTAACAAATATGTATTTTTGGCATCCGGCTTATGATGACTATCCTGTAGTTGGTCTTAACTGGAAACAAGTACGTGCTTTCTCTATCTGGCGTTCATTATTATTAAATAACTACTTAATTGGTACAGGTCAAACCATCGTAAATGATTTCCGTTTACCAACTGAAAGTGAGTGGGAATATGCTGCTCGTGGTGGCCTTGATAAATCTCCGTACCCTTGGGGCGGTCCTTACATCCGTAACTCACGTGGTTGTTTCTTAGGTAACTTTAAACCAATGCGCGGTTCTTACATTGATGATGGTGGTTTCCACTCGGTGTATATTTATTCTTATAACCCTAATGATTATGGTTTATATTGCATGGCTGGTAACGTATCAGAGTGGACAAGTAATGCTTACGATGAGTCAGCCTACGATTTCCAACATGATCTTAACCCTGATTATGTATATGAAGCGCAGGATAAGGACGCTAACGTATTAAAACGTAAAGTAATTCGTGGAGGAAGCTGGAAAGATGTTGGTTATTACTTACAAACTAGCGCCCGTACTTACGAGTACCAGGATACAGCAAAATGTTATGTTGGATTCAGGAACGTAATGACGTATTTAGGTCGTGCAAAAGGCGATGATATTTAGTAGAAAACACAAAACACAAAATAAACACAAACAACAACTAACACAAACAACTAACACAAAAACACAAAACAGCTATGAGTAAATTAGGAAAAGTAAAAGGATTCAAGAGGTTCGTACACGTTGCTTCATGCCTTGGAGCCGCGATTGTAATTTTAGGAGCTTTATTTAAAATTATGCACTGGCCACTGTGTAATGAGATGCTTATTGTTGGCTTAAGTACAGAAGCATTCTTATTCTGTTTATTTGCTTCCGATATTCCTCATGAAGAAGTGGATTGGACTTTAGCTTATCCGGAATTAGCTGGTATGGGCGGTGCTGCAGAGATCGAAGAAGAAAAAAATAACAGTTTACCTATCAGTAACCAATTAGATACTTTATTAGCTGAAGCTAAAATTGGTCCTGAATTAATTGAAAGTTTAGGTGCAGGTATGCGTGCAATTGGTGATAACGCTAATAAAATGGCTGATATCAGTAATGCAACTGTTGCAACTAACGAATATGTTGACAGCGTGAAAAAAGCATCAAGCAATGTTTCTACATTAGCTGATACTTATCAAAAAGCTGCTGCTTCAATGTCTGATCTTGCAAACTCTAATGATGCTGGTTATTCAATTGGCGAATCATTAAATAAAGTATCTAAAAATTTATCTGCTTTAAATGCAACTTACGAATTGCAATTACAAGGTAGCAAAACTCACTTAGATGCTACTAATAAATTCTACGATGGTTTACATGATCTAATGAAAAACTTACACGATTCTGTTGATGATACTAAAAAATATCGTCAGGAAATGTCTCAGTTATCAACTAACTTAACTGCGTTAAATACAGTTTATGGCAACATGTTAAGTGCTATGAACTTTAACAAAGGTTAATCTGATCTGTAACTAAACCCACGATTAGGTATTATTTAATTATTATAATTGTTTAACTACAAATAAAGCAAAATTTTAAAAAATGGCAGGCGGAGGAAAAGAAACCCCTAGGCAGAAGATGATTGGTATGATGTACCTTGTACTCACCGCACTTCTGGCTATGAACGTTTCAAAACAAATATTAAGGGGTTACATTACCGTTAATGAAAGTATGGAAAAAAGCCGCGAGAACTTAGCGGAAAACAATAAACGTGTAACCGAATCATTTGAACACACTATCAACGGAAACCCGGCAGCAGCTGGTTACTTTGAGAAAGCAAAGGAAGCTCAAAAAATGCTTAAGGAGATGGAAACATACATCGACCAGGTTAAGTATAATGTAATTGGCGCTTCTGAAGCTAGTACAAAAGCTGATACAGTACATTTAAAATATGCACAAAGGATCGATGATTATGATAATCCTTCACGTGTATTAGGTGTTGCTGAGCCAAGTACACCTCTTAGTGGACCGCTTACAGCAGTTGAGTTAAAAGGAAAAATGGATAAACTGACATCTAACTTGGTTGCTATGTTAGATGGTATGCAAACTAATCCAAAAACAAAATTATTAGATGATGATTACCAATCTTTAAAAAGAAAGATTTTATCTCTTAAGCCAGCTGCGTCTGGTGCAAAAGAAGATGGTGTAGCTATGACATGGGAAGTAGAGAATTTCTACCACTTACCAATGGCAGCGGTTGTTTGTAATTTTAATAAAATGGCAGCCGATCTTAAAAACACCGAAGCTGAGATGTTAAATATCTTCTCTGGTGCGAGTGGAAAATTAGCTATCAAATTTGATAAATTATCTGCGAAAGTAATTGCTCCTTCATCTTACATTCAAGCTGGTCAGCCTTATACCGCTGATATCTTCTTAGCGGCATCATCAAGTGCGATGACTGCTGAGCAAATGCAGGTCTTATTAAACGGAGACTCTGCAACTGGTAATGGTGGTACACCTATCGAAATTAAAGAAGGTATGGGTAAGTATTCAGTTAGTACAGGTGGGCAAGGTGAGCAAAAAGTAAACGGTATTATCAAATTTAAAAAACCTGATGGTACTTATGAGAATTATCCTTGGCATGCAACTTACATGGTTGCTGCTCCTGCAGTAGCGGTTCAGTTAACAAAAATGAACGTAATGTACATTGGTGTTGATAACCCAATTCAGGTTTCAGCTGCGGGTGTGTCTCCAACTGAATTACAAGTTAACTTATCTGGTTGCGGTGCTACTAAAACAGGTTCAAACGGTAAATTTATTGTTAGAGCTACAAGTCCTGGTACTTGTATGGTTAGTGTTTCAGCTAAAGGTAAATCACAAGGTCCTGCGCAAGCAGTGCGTGTGAAGAAAATTCCTGATCCGGTTGCTAAAGTAGGCGGTAAAACAGGTAACGTTGAGGTTAAAAAAGTAGAGTTAGGACAAATTGGTGGTGTTGGTGCTGAATTAGCAGGTTTTGACTTTGATGCTAAATTTATTGTTATCTCATTCGAATTAAGTGCTGTTGTTAAAGGCGCCCTGAAATCTGTTGTTTGTGCTGGTAATAGCGTAAACTCTGAAGCCAGGGGTATTTTAAACTCAGCAGGTGTGGGTAGCAAGATCTTCTTCGAGAACGTTAAGGCTAAAGGTCCTGACGGAACGATAAGAAATATCCCCGGTGTAACTTTAAAAGTAAAATAATATGAAAAATCTATTTTTTGCCATATTAACGATCTTATCATTAACTGCGTCTGCGCAGCAAGGTATCTTTCAACCTGGCGACTATAAAGATGGTATCTATGATAAAGAAAATGCTGTAAACCGTCGTTTTATTCCTTACACACACCTTCGTGAAGGTGATGTTACCTGGGAAAAACGCGTATGGCGTGATGTTGATATGCGTGAGAAAATAAATCAACCTCTTTATTACCCGGTTGAATTTGTTACAGGAAGAATGTCTCTTTTCCAGGTACTTGCTAAATATATTTTACAAGGCCAGGTAATAGCTTTTAATGATGAAGAATTTCAAATTCCTTTAGAATTATCTGCTATCAGAGATAAACTGAAAAAATGTGACTCTGCCGACCAAACATCTTATACTCCTGAAGGGGAAGAAGTTGTTGTTAAGATCTTTCAATGTGACTCTTTAAGTATTTTAAGAAACATTAGAGCTTTTAAATTAAAAGAGGATTGGTTCTTTGATAAGCAAAAATCGGTTTTAGAAGTGCGTATCATCGGAATGGGTGTATTTACCTACGATGAGGAAAAAGAAGCGATGAGAGAGCAATTTTGGGTGTATTTCCCATCATGCCGCCCCTTCTTTGCCAAGCATGAAGTATTTAATACTAAAAATGATAGCGAACGCCGAACGTTTGAAGATATATTTTGGAAACGACAATTCGCAAGCACCATTACCAAAGAAACAAATGTGTATGGTAGAAATATCAACGAGTATTCAAGAGGTATTGACGCCTTGTTAGAATCTGATCGCATAAAGATGGATATCTTTAGATGGGAACATGACCTATGGCATTTCTAATAACATAAAAAATTCAAAAACCCTTCAAGAAATTGAAGGGTTTTTTGTTGTTAAAATTTCTAAAACAAAATCAATTAACTTAAAGCTTTGGTATATTTGTTGTATACCTAATTTACATGAAAAAACTCCTTATACTTATCCCGTTTTTAGCTTTTGCAAGTGCTTATTCTCAAAAACAAAGCCAACCAAAGACATTTAATGTAAAAATTGACGGAACCGTTCGTAATTATTTTGGTAAAACAATTTACCTGCATCATAAATGGGATGAAAAAAATTATACAGATTCTGCTAAAATTACAAATGGCAAATTTGTATTTAATGTAAAAAGTGTCGATCCAAATATGTACTGGTTTACATTAACCAACGATATCAATCAACAACCAAATTATATCTTTTTTGCGGATGCGGAGCCTCTAAAAGCAAGCATAGTTGCCGATTCTATTGCTTTTTCTTCCGTAACTGGTGGGCAAACACAAAAAGATTATTTAGAGTACCGTACAATGATAAATACCTTTGTTGGGCAACAGCAACAAATGCAGGCTGATTATAATACAGCAGCGCAAACGAATGATGCGGTAACCATGAATAAGATCCGTGACGAGTTCCAGGGGCTGAATGGTAAATTTATTGACGGTTTAAAAAACTTCGTTAAAACCCACCCAAAATCAGCTGTGAGTGGTTTTATAATCTATAATGACCTTAATAACCCAAACATACCTATGGAAGTTGTTATTGAGACTTTAAGCTATATCGATAAAAGCATCGAAAACACTAAATTCATTAAGCTTGCAACAAAACGTGTAGACGCTATTAAAGGCACTATCGTTGGTAATAAGGCCACAAATTTCGCACAAGAAACTCCCGAAGGAAAACTCATTAACTTAACCGATTTTAAAGGAAAATATGTATTGGTAGATTTTTGGGCAAGCTGGTGTGGCCCATGCCGCCAGGAAAACCCAAATGTAGTAGCTGCCTACAACCGTTTTAAAGATAAAGGATTTACAGTATTCGGTGTTTCATTCGATTCAAATAAAGCTGCGTGGCAGGCAGCTATTCAAAAAGATAATTTAACATGGACACATGTTAGCGATCTTAAAGGCTGGGGTAACGAAGCCGGAAAAATCTATAACATCACAAGTATCCCTCAAAATTTATTATTAGATAAAGAAGGTAAAATTGTAGCAAAAAACCTGCGTGGCGCTGCTCTTGACGAAAAATTAGCTGAGCTAATAAAATAGTCGTTTTTATCAAAAAAAAACTAATTTTGCTTTGCAAATTTAATGTGTGATAAACCATGCATAAAATGGCCTTAAGTATAAAAACAAAAAATAAAATTATCTATAAGTATGAAAATGAATAAAGTTGTTGCTGTTGCTTTAGCTCTGGGAGCATTTGTAAACTACAGTAAAGCACAAGAACCTGTAGTGATGACGATCAATGGTAAACAAATTTCAAAATCTGAATTTGAAGCTGTTTATCGTAAAAACAATGGTAAAGAAGTAAATAATACTACCAAATCCGTTAACGAATACGTTGACCTTTTCTCGCTTTTTAAAAGCAAAGTTTTTGAAGCAGAAAGTATGGGCTTAGACACCTTAACTTCATTTAAAAATGAATTGGCAGGATACCGTCGCCAGTTAGCTGCGCCATACCTTACTGATAAAAATACGAACGAAAACCTTCTTAACGAAGCGTATGAACGTATGAAAACAGAAGTAAGCACAAGCCATATTTTAATTAGATTGGAAGAAACAGCTTTGCCTAAAGATACTTTAGAAGGTTGGACAAGAGCTCATCTTATCCGCAACGCTGTATTAGGTAAAATGCCAACCGCAGCAGAAATTGCTAACTACGAGAAGCTATTAAAAAATCAAAGTGAGGTTGCTAAAAATTTAAAGGGCAAAGACAGTTCGATCTACAAAGCAAAATTAAATTCAGTTAAATATTTAGCAGATTATTATAAGAACGCAACTGATAAATTTAGAGATATTGCTCCTAAAACAAGTGATGATCCTTCAGTAGTTGATAATAAAGGCGATCTTAGTTACCGTTCTGTTTTAGATGTCGTTTATCCATATGAAAGTGCAATGTACACAACAAAAGTTGGTGACGTTGGCCCGGTTATAAGAACACGTTTTGGGTACCATGTTTTTAAAGTTTATGATAAACGCGATAGCCGCGGAGAAGTTTTTGTTTCGCATATTATGGCAGCATTCCCTAAAAATGCAACTGAGCAAGATAAGGCAAATGCAAAAACCAAGATCGATGAGCTTTATGGGAAATTAAAAGGTGGACAGAATTTTGAGGAGCTTGCACGCCAGTTCAGTGATGATAAACAAACCGGCGATAGAGGCGGACAGTTACAACCATTTAAAAGCGATGGCAGAAGACCAAAATCTTTTGAAGATGCTTCATTTGCATTAAAAGCAAACGGAGATTATTCTGAACCAGTAATGACACAATACGGCTGGCATATTATTAAGCTTAACGAAAAAAAATCTGTACCATCATTTAATGATGCAAAAAATGAATTGAAAACACGTGTTGCACGTGATAGCCGCTCACAAATGGGTCGTGTTGCATTGATAGAGCGCGTTAAAAAAGAAAATAACTTTAAAGAGAATTTAAAGAACCGCGATGAGTTTAGCAAAATAATGGATTCTACTTACCTAAAAGCCACATGGACGGCTGCACGCGCGGAAAAATTAGGTAATAAAGAGATCTTTAATTTAGGTGGCAGATCATACACTCAAAACGAATTTGCTAAATTCTTAGAAACTCAAATGACCTTTAGAAGTCCTACAGATGTAAATGAAATAATGAAAGGCATTTACAAAACGTGGGTAGAAGAAAGCATCGTAAACTTTGAAGATACTCAGCTTGAGAAAAAATATGTTGACTTTAGAAATTTACTACGCGAATACCGTGATGGAATTTTATTATTTGATCTGACCGATCAAAAAGTTTGGAGCAAAGCAGTAAAAGATACGTCAGGCTTAAAAGAGTTTTACGAAAAAAATAAGAACAATTATTTATGGGGCGAGCGTGCAGAAGTTACAACTTACAAATGCTTAAATGATAAAATTGCTAAAGATGTAAGAAAAATGCTAAAAGCAGGTAAAACTGAAAAAGAAATAATTGAAACGATCAACAAGCCATCCCAGTTAAATTTAAGTGTTGAAAATGTTACTTATTTAAAAGGTGAAAATAAAAATGTAGATAATAACTGGAAAGCCGGTGTGGTTGAAAAAGATATTATTGATGATAAAGAAAAGAAAACATTTGTTATTGTTGTAAATAAAGTAATGCCTAAAGCTCCTAAAACATTGGCTGAAAGCCGTGGCTTAGTAACTGCTGATTACCAAAACTACCTGGAAAAAGAATGGTTAGATTATTTAAAAAAGAAATATATCGTTACAGTTAATAAAGATGTTATAGCTACGATCAAATAATTTAAATGAAGTACTTTAATGACCGGCTACCTTAAAATTTTAAAGTAGCCGGTTTTTTTTTACATGAAAAAATATTTTTCATATATGTTTTTAGCTGTGGGTTTTTTATCAAGAGCCCAAACTTTTGAAGTAGAACAGATAGAACAATTGTTCCGGCCAAGAATTCGTGTTGAATCAAAATATATTTTTAACGCTGCATTTAAAGATACTACAGGGTATTTCAATCAAAAAGATATAAATGGTGTTTTTACCTTTCCAATCAAAACAAAATTCAGTACTGATGTTAAGCTCGATCTTAAAAGCTTAAAAATTAAAGATATATTAAGCAACAGTGTGCGTTTAAAAGCGTCGCAAACACTAGGCATTGTGCGTTTTACAGGCCGCCAAATATTTTTGAGCTACGATACCCTGTCAAAAGCTTCTCCAAATAAAAATATTGTAAATGCTACTATGGGTTTAATGGGATTGCGCTTATCAAAAAAATACAGGGTGCAATTTTATTCTGCTACTGTTACAGTTGCAGAGCAGGATAAAACGCTTAATGGCGCCGTGCCACGTTTTTCGGCTTTAGCAGGGCAATTACATTTGAGAGGCTTAAAAAGAAATTTCTTTTATGGCATTGCCGCAACCTATAGCGACGGCTTATTAATCCCCGCACCTTTTTTTGGTGGTAGCGAACCTATTGGCAAGCATTTTGTTTTTAATTATACATTGCCAGCCCAAATAAACATACAGTATAAAGATGATAAAAGAACTTTAATAACTGCCGGAGCCAGCATTGATGGATATCGTAATGGCATCCTGTATTTTTCAAAGCGCAAGAATTTAAGTTATTTTTCAGGATTAACGTACGCAAGTGTAAGGTATAAATTCTCAAAAACGCTGGTTGGAAGAATAGAAGGTGGATATATATTTTACCAAACACTTAAATACACAAAAACAGATGGATTGGCTACCGATTTTCGTTTAGCCCCAACGCCTTACATACAGGTAGGTTTTAGTGTTTTGTTCGGTAAAACCTTTTGGGAAAAAGTTTTTGATAATGTTATAAAAAATTAAATTATTTTTAGAGTATCTTTAAATTGCTGCGTTTAATAACCTACATATTCATTTGCCTGCTTTTTGTTTCTTGCAATAAAGAGAACGATAATGAGGAAGCTGTTTCAAAGCCTGTTGCAAAAGCCGGTAACGAAGTTTTAAGCCTGAATGATTATAAAGAGAATTATATAGCCATTGAATCTGTAAAAGATAGTTCTATTCTTGCAAAAAAATCAATAGAGAATTGGGCCATAGAATCGCTTTTTTACCAGGAAGCAATGAGTAAATTAATTGAAGACGAAATTGAGATCGATAAACAGGTTGAAGCATACAAAAAATCGTTGGTAAATTACATCTATCAAACCAAGCTCATCGAAGCTAATTTAGATACCAATATTACCCGCCGCGAAATTGAGCAATACTATAGTGATCATGAAGATAATTTTATCTTAAAAGAGAACATCGTAAAAGTTCACTATTTTAAAGTTCCGATTAAAGCGCCGGGCCTCGAAAAAATGAAACGTCTATTGCGCTCTTATGTTTATGTACCAAAAGATGTTGAGCCATTAAAAACTTTAGCTGTACAAAATGCTGAGAATTTTTTTATGAATGATAGTACCTGGTTATATTTGGAAGATATTAAAAAAGAAATTCCTAAGCTACGCGAACAACCTGATTTTAATTTAGGACAGGGTAAAGTATTAGAGTTTACTGATGAATTGTATTATTATTACTTAAGAATTACTGAAGTAAAAGTAAAGAATGGTTTATCTCCACTTACGTTTGAAAGACAGAATATTAAAAATTTTATCATCAATAAAAAGAAGACCGAACTAATAAACCAATATAAATTTCAGCTGCTCGAAAAAGCGAAGGCTGAGAAAACCTTCCAGGTTTATTAATATTTCCCAAAAACCGTTAAAGCCAATTTTTTTTATCTTTCGTTAACAGTCTTTTTTAGACTTGCTTATTTGCATTTATGATATTTGATTTAAAATAACCCGAAGCATGAAGGCAATTATTATTTTAAGTTTAAGCGCAATTGCACAAACAGTGTTTTCGCAGCAACAGCAACAAATTCAGCAACGAAATACAATAGTGATAAATAACATTGGTAATGTTAATTATCTTAATAATAATGTTGTTCTAAGCAATCCACAGGTTGGATTTAATAATGAACAGAAACAACAGGCTATAAGAAACGTTGCAAGGGTTAGCCCCGCCCGCCGATATACTCAAGTTAAAGCTACTACTGCCACCGCAAAAAATGCAGTGCCACAGGTAAGACGTCGTTCAAGACCGCGCCCGGTTAATACAACGCCACGTGTTATTTCACAACCCCAGGTTGTTAATGTGCAAACAACAAATGAACTGTTAAATGCAAGCAATGTAAATGTTCCGGCTCAAAATTTTATTTTAGGGAACAGTTTTGATATCCAGCCGCAAGATATTTCAAATGCTGCTAATGAAGATGGTAACCCTTTTGTTCAACAGGAAAAGAATAGCAGTAAAGAAAGCTTGCAGATAAATACAAATTTAGACCTTTCTTTAAATTTAAAAGGCGCGTCAATTGTTCGTTCAAGAGCATCTTCTGCATCCTCATCTTCATCTTCTCACTCAAGATCACATATGTTCAGTAAAAAAATGGCAAAATTTAAGCGTAATTTTTTTGGTAAGCTTTCTTATCATAAAAAAGGAAGTCACCGCTTGGATCTTTGCTTTAACTGGAAAAATTAATGGTGCTTAAATTTGCAGCTGGGACTTTTGTTAGTTGCTTTTTCTTTTCATGCACAGCTAATAAAATTTATACACAAATTTTTGCTTCCGAACAGGAACTAATAACCTATGCAAAAGAACACTTCAAAAAATATAACTGTAATAGTAAAGATTCTGTGTATTACTTGCCACCGATTGCAAGTAAAATTTTAAGCGATACAACTATCATCCTGTTTGCTTCAAACAGGCGTGGCTATAAACCCTGTGGGGAATATGAATATTATTATAGCAGAAAGCAATTAAGAATTATTGTTGCATTTGAGGGACAATAAAAAAGCAAACACCCTTTAGATGTTTGCTTTAAAAAAAATAAATGAATTTAACTAGTTTATAACTCTTCTTTTTAATCTTTTGAAATACGAATTTGGCCATAATCGAATGCGCTTCTTTTTGAATCAAAATACACAAACAAATTTTTTGACATTATTTTAGTATTTCGAATGTCTTTTAAGATCAATTCAAAATCAAATTGAAAATTATTCTTTATTGCAGTGTAAGTTGAAAAACTGATAATTTCTTTTGTACCCGAGTCTTTTGATACTATCAATGTGTAATTTTTGTCCAAATAAAGGCCGGCTTCGATCTCATTTCCGGTACCTGTTTCAGTTATTTTTTTATCACATACAAGTGTATAATTTGCTGTAATATTCATTAATTCGTTATCTAAGAATTTTCCTTTAATAAATAAGGACTGTGAATTTGAGTTTTTACTTAAACTAAATAATAACACAAATAAAATGGTTTTTAAGTTTAATGTTTTCATGGCTGGTTATTTTATTAGGTTATTCCATAAAACATGCCAGATCTAAAATGCTTGATAATAAAGGACTCTGAGGGTAGTTACTTTTGGTAGTTTCCAATAAATGGAAATAAATTCCGGTTTCTGAAAAGAAAACAAAAAAGCCATTGCTTTTTGTGCAACGGCTTTAACTTATCAAAATAATAAATTTTAAAGTGTTCCTCTTAAGGCCTGCTCTCTTTCAATAGATTCGAACAAGGCTTTAAAGTTACCAGCGCCAAAACCTTTTGCGCCCATACGTTGAATTACTTCATAAAATAAAGTAGGACGGTCTTCAACAGGTTTTGTAAAGATCTGTAACAAATAGCCTTCTTCATCGGCATCTACGAGGATCGATAAGCGTTGAAGTTCTTTAATATCTTCTTTCATGATATCCATGTGCACACCTAAACGTCTAGGAATGTCATCATAGTATGCCTGTGGAGGAGGAGGTAAGAACTCAACGCCACGCGCTTTTAATTCGGCAACTGTTTTAATAATATCATCGGTAGCAAGCGCTAAATGCTGTACGCCGGCACTCTCATAAAAATCAATATATTCTTCTATCTGCGATTTCTTTTTTCCTTCTGCTGGTTCATTAATAGGAAATTTAATACGGCCATTACCATTACTCATTACTTTGCTCATTAAAGCAGAGTATTCAGTTGTAATTTGTTTATCGTCAAAACTTAAAAAGTTTACAAAACCCATTACTTCTTCATACCATTTTACTGTAGCGTTCATTTGATTCCAGCCAACATTACCAACCATGTGGTCAATAAATTTCAAACCAACCGGTGCAGGATTGTAATCGCTTTTCCATTCTTTAAAACCTGGTAAAAATGTGCCTTTGTAATTTTTACGTTCAACAAACATGTGTACCGTTTCACCGTAAGTATAAATACCCGAGCGTACAACTTCACCATGTTCATCTTTTTCAACTACAGGTTCCATAAAAGGTTTGGCGCCACGTTTGGTTGTTTCTTCAAATGCTTTACGCGCATCTTCTACCCAAAGAGCAATTACTTTTACGCCATCGCCATGTTTTTTTACATGCTCACCAATTGGCGAATTGCTATTTAAGGCAGTAGTTAATACAAGGCGGATCTTGTCTTGTTTTAATACATAAGAGCAACGGTCCTTTAAACCGGTTTCTAATCCTGCATAAGCATAAGATTGAAACCCAAATGCTGTTTTATAATAGTGAGCAGATTGTTTTGCGTTACCTACATAAAACTCAACATAATCTGTTCCTAACAAAGGCAAAAAATCCTGTGCGCCTTCGAATATTTTTTCTAAACCGTATTCTACGTTCTTTATTTCTTTTGACATTTTTAAATTTTTTAATGATTAATAATTGTCATCCCGATAACTATCGGGAGTAAATATTACAAATGTAAATAGATTGAATAGGCTATTTAACTCCACATGGCCATAGAAAGGGCCCTTAATATTTTGCGGTTTGTCATTTATTATCTCAAATATAACTATTTTAGAAAACATGGCAATCCCTAAATTGTTTAGTAAACAGTACTTTTTGACCTTATTTCGATGTATTGATAGATAAGGCAAGTTAAAGCGTTAATAGAACGGCATTATTTGATTAAAATAAAACTTAAAGTTTAATTTAAACGATAAAAAAAGAAGAAAACAGCCGCCGCCGCCCATTTTTTATCTACATTTTGAAAGTGGCCTATGGTACTATAATTCTGGTTTTGAACCGTGCCATCACTTTTTACATAGCCAATGGTTGAATAGCTAGAGTTTTGAACCGTTCCGTCATCTTTTATATAGCCTATTGTGCTGTAATTTTGATTTTGAATCGCACCATCACTTTTAATATAGCCAATGGTAGAATAATTTTGATTTTGCACTGTTCCATCCTTTTTAAAATAGCCAATAGTGGAATAGTTTGAATTTTGCACCGTTCCATCATCTTTTATGTAACCAGCGGTACCGTAATTACTATTTTGAATGGTTTGAGCAAAACTGCTAACAGTTATAAAAGCAAATACAAATAAAATTAATTTTTTCATGTTATTTAGGTTTTAAATTAAATTTCCATAAAGATCAAAATCACTTGCTTCGGTAATTTTTACATTTGCAAAATCACCAATGCGTACATATGCATCGCCAACTGCCTTTACCAACACTTCATTATCTACATCCGGACTATCAAACTCCGTTCTCCCAATAAAATAATCCCCTTCTTTTCTGTCAAACAAAACTTTATAGGTTTGCCCTACTTTTTGTTGATTCAATTTATAAGAAATATCCTGTTGCAAAGCCATTACAGCATCAGCGCGTTTACGTTTTACTTTTTCAGCAACATCATCTTTTAATAAATGTGCGTGTGTGTTTTCTTCATGAGAGTATGTGAAAATACCTAAACGTTCAAATTTACTTTCTTCTACCCAGCGTAACATTTCCTCATGATCTTTTTCCGTTTCGCCAGGGTAACCAGCAATAAGTGTAGTGCGTATTGCAATGCCAGGTACTTTATCTCGAATTTTATCTACAAGATCAATTGTTTTTTGCTTGGTAATGCCCCGGCGCATGCTTGTTAACATGTTATCGGTAATATGTTGCAAAGGCATATCAAGGTATTTAGTAACAGTGGCTTTTTTATTCATTACATCCAGCACTTCCATAGGAAAACCGCTCGGGAAGGCATAATGTAAACGTAACCAGTCTATACCTTCTACATCACTTAATTTATCTACTAAAGAGGCCAGCTCACGTTTTTTATAAATATCCAAACCGTAATAAGTAAGGTCTTGGGCTATCAATAACAATTCTTTAGTGCCTTTACTGGCAAGGGTTTTAGCACGGTTAACGAGTTCATCCATCTCAACGCTAACATGTTTGCCTCGCATTAAAGGTATGGCGCAAAAACTACAAGGCCTGTCGCAACCCTCGCTTATTTTAAAATAAGCATAATGCTGCGGTGTAGTAAGCAAGCGCTCACCAACCAATTCGTGCTTATAATCTGCTTTTAATGTTTTTAAGATCTTGGGTAATTCCCGGGTTCCAAAATAAGCATCTACTTCAGGTATCTCTTTTTCAAGATCTTTTTTATAGCGCTCACTTAAGCAGCCTGTAACGTATAATTTTTCAACAGCGCCTTCTTTCTTTGCTTCAACGTAACGTAAAATAGTATCAATACTTTCCTGCTTTGCATTATCAACAAAACCGCAGGTATTTATAATTACAATTTGATGATCATCACCTTCACCTTCATGCTCAACATCAAATTTATTGGCTTTTAACTGACCCATTAATACTTCACTATCAACAAGATTTTTGCTGCAGCCAAGTGTTATTACGTTTACTTTGTTCTTTTTTAAAGTTTTGGTTTTCATTATTGGGGCAAAGATACCAAATTGTGGGTATTTTAAAGCCTTAAAAAGCGGTCTATTTTAGCAAAACGGCGCAAATACAACATTTTTTATAAATAATTTTTAATTTTAGATGTAAATGAAAAATAAGATCCTGCCAAAGTGTTTAAAGAACTTCTGCTTTTTACTTATGGCAATGTCAAATTTTCAATACTTAAGCAGCCAAAACAAGACCGATTCTCTTTTAGGTGTTTATAAGTCTGCCGCGGCAGATAGCAGTAAATTAAAGGCTTTAAACGCCCTGTTTTTAAGTTGCCAAACTACAAATGATAGTCTGGCTGCAAAGTACGCCGGTATGGCAATTAGCTTTGGCTCAAGAGGTAAAGATGTTAAAGGCTATGCAACGGCGCTTTATCAAAAAGGGCAATTTGAAGGCCGTCATGGTAATTTTGATAGCAGTGAATTTTATCTTTTAAAAGCAATTGTTCAATTCACTTCAATAAACGATAACAAAGGTCTTGCCTCCTGTAATATGGGGTTTGGTTTAAATATGTACGACCAATCTAAATTTAAAGAAGCGCTTACTTATTTTTTAGGTGCATTAAAATTAAGAGAACAAATAAAAGATAAAAAAGGGATCGCTACTTCTTATACATGGATCGGGAATGTATATAATTCAGGCTTACAAAAGCCCAACGAGGCGCTTGAATATTACAAGGATGCTTTGAAAATTTACACCGAGCTTAATGATGAAAAAGGATTGGCTTCTTCTTACAATAATTTAGGCAATGTAAATTATTTTCTTCAAAAATATAATGAGGCGCAAGCATTTTACATAAAGTCGTCTGAATTAAAAGAAAAACTAAATGATAAAAAAGGTTTATCAAACACGTATAATAATTTAGGTAATGTTTCTGCGGCTTTAAAAGATTTTACCAAGGCAATAACCTATTTTACAAAAGCAATGGCCATTTACGAAGCGTTTGGTGATCAATCGGGCATAGTTAGTGAAAATATAAATATTGGTAATGTTTATTTCGATCAGAATAATTATAAAGAAGCTATTATTTACAATAGCAAAGCATTTGAGTTGGCAAAACAAATAAATTACCGTGAAGGCTTGAGGGAAGCTTCTTACGAGCTGGCTATCTGTTATGAAGAGATAAATAATGATACAAAGGCTTTAGAGTATTTTAAATATAGTACCGCCATGAATGATAGCATTTTGAATAAAGATTTTAATGACCAAATAGTGGAGATGGAAACCAAGTATCAAACCGATAAAAAGGAAATGGAAAACAAAGAGCTTAAAGGTTTAAATACAATAAAAGAATTAGAGATCGAAAAACAAAAGCAGGGAAATTTTATAAGAACGATCGTTATCATTTCTATAATAGTTTTATTAATAGTGATCAGCGTTGCGGGCCTTGCTTTTTATCGTAAAAAACAGGTTGAACAAAAAGCCGCAATTAGAGAAGAGCTAGCCAAACAAAAAGAGATCCGTTCAAAAGCTGTGATCGAAGCAGAGGAAAAAGAAAGGATTCGTATTGCGAAAGATCTTCATGATGGGGTTGGTCAACTACTTTCGGCAGCTAAACTAAATTTAAGTAGCCTTGAAAGTAAATTAAAGATCAGTGATCCTGAACAGGAAACTGCTTTACAGAATGCTTTAAGTCTTGTTAACGATTCAGTAAAAGAAGTACGCGCAGTTTCGCATAATATGATGCCGAATACTTTATTAAAACTAGGATTGGCAAGTGCAGTAAAAGAGTTCATTACGAAAATACAAGGCATGCCAAATTTAAAAGTAAACCTTGAAATTGTTGGAATGGATAAACGCTTAGAGCAGGAAAAGGAAACGGTATTATACAGGGTTATCCAGGAAATTGTAGCAAATATTATTAAACATGCCAAAGCAACTGAATTAACTCTCCAGCTCATACGTGATGAAAAAGAATTATCGATTATTATTGAAGATAATGGGGTAGGCTTTGATACATCTAAAGTAAATTCTTTTGAAGGTATAGGATTAAAGAATATCATTTCAAGGATAGAGTTCATAAATGGTTCGGTGCATTTTGATTCAACCCCCGGCCGGGGCACTAACGTTATTGTTGAAGTGCCTGTTGCTTAAAATAAATTTTTTTAAGCAATGCCATTGTCTTATATTTAAATCTATAATTCAATAGCACTTTTATTAAAGTATTTATTTATTCTCATGAGAACTGTAAAAGTTGTTTTAATTATTGTTTCGTTTTTAGTCGTGAGCAAATGTTTTGCCCAGGATAAAAGATATATGGATAGCCTCACGTTACTTACTAATTCCACAATAGATTCTATTCGCTTTAATGCGTATTCTTTTTTATCATGGAATTTAAAAGGAACCGATAAAAAGCTTGCTTTTAAATATGCTAACCAGCTTTTAGATGAAGCCACTGAAGCAAAAAACGCAAAATGGATCGTTCGTGCACTAAGCGATGTTAGCAGCATTCATTTATTCAAAGGAGAAATAACCAAAGCGCTAGAGTATGCTGAAAAAGCACTGGCCTTTGCCAGGAAGGGAGAAAATAAAAAAGATATTGCGGGGGCTCTGGTAAATTTAGCAAGTATTAAAAGTCACAATAATCAATTTACAGATGTTCTTGGATTGCAATTAGAGGCTTTGAAAATATACGAAGAGCTTAAAAAGAATTATTATGTTGTATTTACCTGTAATAGTATTGGCGCTACTTACAATAACATTGGCAATTATAAATTAAGCAATGTTTATTTGAACAAAGCTTTTACTACTAATACAACAAAACCGGAGTTAAAAGCTATGACCTTAGGAATGATGGCTGATAATTTCAGAAGTTTGAACAAGATCGATTCATCCATATATTGTTATAAAGAAGCGAAAGTATTGTTTGATGAGATTGGCGATCAGAATGGATTTGCAACAGCCTGCAATAACCTTGGTGGTGCTTATGAGAATAGCGGTGATCTTAAAAACGCGGAAATACAATTTAAAGAAGCTATACGAATAAGCAAAGAATCAGAAAGTCTTGAATTATTAGCCTTTTCGGAAACAAGTCTTGCAAGCCTTTATATAAAAAAGGGTAATTACGATGAAGCTGAAAAGTTACTTTTAAATGCTTTAGAGTCGGCAAAAGAATTAGGAAGCGGTGAAACGGAACTAACGGCCTGTAAATATTTAACCGAATTATATATTCAAAAGAAGGATCCACAAAAGGCGATTTTTTATTTTGATAAACATACAGCTATGAAAGACTCTGTTTTTACAAAAGATGTTGCTTTGCGTTTTTCTGAAGCGCAAACAAAATTTGATGTCGAGAAAAAAGATCTTGAGTTGGCTAAAAATAAAGCAGAGATAGATGCACAGGAAAAACAAAACTTTATTAAAAATATTATAATAGCTTCAGTTGTTCTGTTGCTTTTATTATCAGGAATTCTTGCAATGATGACCTTACGTAAAAGGCAGATACAACAACAGGCAAAACTGGACGCGGAGATAGCTTCTCAAAAAGAGATCCGTTCAAAAGCAATTATTGAAGCTGAAGAAAAGGAGCGTCGCCGCATTGCACAGGATCTGCACGATGGTGTTGGGCAGATCTTATCAGCTGCCAAATTAAATTTAAGTGGTTTGGAGTCGCAGATAAATTTAAGTAATGATAAACAAAATGAAGCCTTTAAAACTGCTTTAGATCTTATTGATGATTCTATCAAGGAAGTAAGAGTAGTATCGCATAATATGATGCCAAATACGCTCATTAAATTAGGGTTGGCCAGCGCTATAAAAGAATTTATTACAAAAATACAGGGAACTCCGAATTTAAAAGTAAATTTAGAGATAGTTGGGTTGACGGAAAGAATTGGACAGGAAAAAGAAACAGTACTTTACAGGGTGATACAAGAGGTAGTGGCTAATATTATTAAACATGCCAAAGCAACTGAAATTGGTTTGCAATTGATAAAGCACGAAAAAGAAGTATCAATAATAATTGAAGATAACGGCTTGGGATTTGATACATCTAAAATAAACGAATTTGAAGGCATTGGTTTAAAAAATATAATTTCGAGGGTAGAATTTATAAACGGGACTGTTCATTTTGATTCTACTTTAAATAAAGGAACAACAGTTATAATAGAAGTACAGGCATAATGAAATTTGTGAGGGAATATTTCAGGTTTATGATACCATTATTTTTATTGGTAGGCCTGATCATAGTAGGAACTATAGGTTATATGGTAATAGATGGCTATACATTGTTAAATGCTTTTTATATGACCATTATTACCATAGCTACTGTTGGATATGGCGAAGTAGAACCACTTTCGGTTGCGGGTAAGTTGTTCACTTCCTTTTTAATTATAACAAGTTTTATTACATTTGCTTATGCCGTGTCTTCTATTACAAAATTTATAGTAGATGGTGAATTAAACATATTCTTTAAAAATAAACGTTTGAACGCAGCAGTAGAAAAATTAACCGATCATGTTATTATTTGTGGTTACGGCCGTAACGGTAAACAGGCTGCTCAAATTCTTAAAAAGCATGATAAGCGTTTTGTTGTAATAGAGGATGATGAAAAAGTAACAACAGGCATCAATCACCGTTTTTCTGATCTCGTTTTAAAAGGCGATGCTACCCAGGATGAAATTCTTTTAAAGGCCGGTATAATGAAAGCAAAAGCGTTAATTACAACTTTGCCAACCGATGCCGCTAATGTTTTTATTGTACTCACAGCAAGAAATTTGAATCCGAACTTAACGATCATCTCACGTGCCAGTGATGATGGAAGTGATGCCAAATTAAAAATAGCCGGCGCTAATAATGTTATTATGCCCGATAAAGTGGGTGGGGCTCACATGGCAAGCTTAGTAATGAAGCCCGATGTAATGGAATTTTTGGATCTTATTACTGCACAAAGCGCCAATAGTATTAATCTTGAAGAGATCTCATTCGATTCTATCTCTGATTCTTTAAAAAATAAAACATTGAAAGACCTTGAAATAAGAAATAAAAGTGGCGCTAATATCATCGGTTTTAAAACCGTTTCGGGTGAGTACATTGTAAACCCAAACGCTGATACACTAATCATTCCTCAGTCAAAAATATTTGTTTTAGGAGCCCCCGATCAGATCAAAAAACTAAAGGATCTTTTAGTAGAATAACTTCGCGTGATTGAACGCAAATGACACTGATATGGCTGATTTAGACTGATCTTAACAAAATTACCCATTTTTTTTACCTGTGTTTGATCAGTATTATCTCTTAAATCCGTGTTCCATCATAAAAATTAATTAAACAGGGTCTACATCAATTGAGATTTTATAACGCCAGTCTTTAAAATTATTTTGCAGATCATTTAAGGCAGTAAAAACAATTTGCCTGGTGCTTAAGGTGGCCTCCTTTTTAGGGGTTTTAATTAAGATCCTTTTGTAATACTGGTTTTTGATCCTTGATATCAAAGGGAATTCAGGTCCCAATAAATTCTCGCTAAAAGTTGGTTTTAATAACAAAAATATTTCATTGGCTAAATGATTTACTTCATTTACATCTTTAGAAATAACATTTATTTCAAATAAGCGTGAGAAAGGCGGATAGTTGAACTGTTGTCGTTCCGCTAAAGTATCAGCAAAGAAATTCTTTATTTTATTTTCAGATACGTAATTAATAACATGATGTTGCGGCTGCGTGGTTTGAATAAATACTTTTCCCTTCTCAGTATCTCTTCCCGCGCGGCCTTTAACCTGTGTAATTAATTGAAACGCTTTTTCGAACGATCTGAAATCAGGAAAATTTAAAAGTGAATCTGCGTTTAAAACTCCAACAACGCTTACGTTATTAAAATCCAGGCCTTTCGTCACCATTTGTGTGCCAATCAAAATATCAATATTACCGCCTTCAAAATCATCAATTAATTGTTTGTAAGCGTATTTGCTCCGGGTACTATCAAGATCCATACGTGCAACTTTTGCTTTTGGAAATAATACTTCAATGTCTTCTTCAATTTTTTCGGTACCCATACCTTTGTATTGAAGATTATTACTGCCGCAAGCGCTACAAGTCTTTGGCGGCGCAATAGAATAACCACAGTAATGACAGGTTAATTTTTGAGAATGTTTATGATAGATCAACGATACATCACATTGTATGCAATGAGGCACGTGGCCGCATTGTTTGCATTCTGTATAGGGTGCAAAACCTCTTCGGTTTTGAAATAAGATCACCTGCTGTTTTTTTGATAAAGCGTTTTCAATGGCGTTAAATAATGGAGGTGTTAAACAGGCCTTCATTTGATTGGAGCGTTCAAAAAAATTAATATCGCAAATTTCGATATTAGTTCCGCCGCTTTCAACGTATTGATTGTTTAATTCTATTAAAGTATATTTTGATTGGGAAGCATTGTAATAGCTTTCAACAGATGGTGTAGCACTTCCTAGCAACACCGGTGCTTTATGAAGCGTTGCTAAATATAAAGCAGAGTCTCTTGCATTGTAACGGGGAGAAGGATCGTGCTGTTTGAAAGAACTATCGTGTTCCTCATCAACAATGATCAAACCTAAATTATTAAAAGGTAAAAACAAACAAGAGCGCGCGCCTAATATTATTTTGTACTGGTGTTTATGGTTTGATGTTTCTTGTTCCTCAACAGGTTGGTCTTGCGTCTTGTGTCCTTCGTATTTTGTCCCTAGTAAAATGTTATTCCATATCTCAACTCTTTCGTTCTCGCTAAAACGTGAATGGTAAACACCTACCTGCTCGCCAAATACAGCTCTTAAACGTGTTATTAGTTGTGTTGTTAAAGCAATTTCAGGAATTAAAAATAAAACCTGTTTGCCATCTTTTATGGTGTCTTTTATTAACTGAATGTATATCTCTGTCTTACCACTGCCTGTAACACCGTGTAACAAAACAGGTTTATTTTCTTTAAAACCTGCTTTTGTTTTTTCATAGGCTTCAAGCTGCGCTTTGCTTAATGATTTGATAGTATTATTACTTTTTTCAAATAATAAGCGGCCAACTTCAAATTGCTCTTCAATAAACACTTGTTTTTTTACAAGAGCTGAAATAGCTGCGGTCTCAACCTTTTTGGCAAGATCTGATTTCTTTATCCAACCATTTACAATAACATCTTTGTTTTTTTGTAATTGTAAAAAGTAAAGCAAGGCTTCTGCTTGTTTAAATGCTTTTTTCTCTAACTGATCTAATGTTTCGCTTAATAATTTTTCGTTCTTGTACTTTTCGTCAAGACGAATAAATGATATTAATTTGGGTTTGTATTTATCTTTTACGTCTTCATAAACAATAACCGCCCTTTTTTTGATCAATGTATTAATAATACCTTGCGCGGATTTTTGTTTTAAAAGCTGGGCTACATCATCAAAACTTAAATTGCTTGTTGCGTGCAAAGTTTCAATTAAAAAATGTTCTTTATCATTAAAATAATTATGATCGATCTCTTCAAAATTAAATTCCGGATTTAATTGTACGTGTGAGGTACTGCTTAATTTTAATCCCGATGGCAAGGCGGCATTCATTACATCTCCGGGATTAGCGCAATAATAAAATGCTATCCAATCCCAAAATTTTAATTGTGTTTCATTTACAATTGGATGATCATCTAAAATAGTATCAATGTATTTTGCCTGGTATTCTTTTGGCGCGTTAGAGTGGATCTTATAAATAATACCGGTGTAGATCTTTGTCTTGCCAAACTGAACTAAAACGCGTTTACCAATTTCTACAGCGGCATTTAATTCTTTAGGAACCCTGTAAGTGTATTTGTTTGGAACACCTAAAGGAACAATAACATCTGCAAATAATGTATCGTTTTGCATTAACTGATAAGGTAAGCTAAAATTATTCCTCCAGCCATCATTAATACTTTTGTTTTATTGTATTTATGGTGCTCGCTTGTTTCAAATAAAATAGCAGTTGAAATGTGTAAGAAAATGCCAATAACAACAGCAAATGCAATTTGACTATATGTTTGATAATTATTTAAGCCGAAAGTTTGTAAAACATAACTTGTAAAGTAACCCAAAGGTGTCATGATAGAGAAGAGGAGAAGCAGGCCCCATTTTTTTGAATCTTTTGATTCGTGCTCTTTTAATAAAGAAACAAATGCAATCGTAATGGGGATATTGTGTAATGCGAGACCCAGTATCAATTGATTGTTGATGGTAGAAGTTTGATCGGCCTTTAAATTATAAATTGGTAAGCCTTCTAAAAATGAATGTAATAATAAACCAATAATGATGCCTTTTGGTAAATGATTCTTGCACTCGCTGCTATGCAAATGCACATGACCATGCTCAATACCTGTGCTAAATGTATCTATCAGTAATTGAATGCAAAAACCAAGCACTATGAACAAACCCATTTGTTTAACATTACCCAGCTCAAATGCTTCGGGTAATAAATGGATGATAGAAAGTGCAAATAAATAAGCTGCACTAAATGCAAGTAATAATCTTAAATTAACCTGGTTGATCTTTATTTTTAAAGCAATGCCTCCCGCTAAAATAATTGGCGCTATTAAACAGATTATGGAAAGGATAGGGTTCAAATTTATTTTTTAAATAATATGATTAAACGTTCTGAGGTTTGAGGATCAAAGTTATCTAATTTATAACTACCAAATACTTTTTCTATTGTCAAACCTGCATTTTTGGCAAAATTTTCAAAATCATTTTTCATGAACAACGATACCGATTCTTCAAAATAATAGCTTTTGTTGTTGTTGTTAAATTCAATACGTTTTAAAATGGCTTTATTGATTATTTTTTTCTCAATTTTAAAAGTAATATCTCCCCTTTGCTCTGTATAAGTTGGTTTAAGAACCGCCATCACTTTTTCTGAGTTAAAAAAATCCAATACAAAAATGCCATTTGGCTTCAGTGCTTTTGCTATATTTTTAAATACCGAATAGTTGTCATTAAAATTCTCAAAATAGCCAAAGCTTGTAAAAAGGTTAAATACTGCATCAAAATAATTTATTCTGAAAGGGTCGCGCATATCGTGCACGTAAAAATCCAGGGTGGCGTTACTGTGCTGAGAGGCTTCTTTAATGCTGTTACGTGACAGATCGGTTCCTATTACATTTAAGCCTATTTTATTAAGCGCAATGGCATGTCTTCCCTTTCCGCAGGCCAGATCCCATACTCTTGCGTTTTTGGCCAGTTTTAAATGCGAACAAAGGTTATCAATAAAAAATCCCGCTTCGTCATCGTTTCGGTTATTATAAAGTAAATGATAATAAGGTGAATTGAACCAATCTTTAAACCACTCTGCAGATTTCATCGTGTAAAGGTACTAAAAATAAAAACCACCAATAATTATGGTGGTTTTATTTATGAATATTTAAGCCTCATCATAAATCCTTCTCCAAAGTAGAAGGGCTTCAAAAAGTGTTAAGTCTCCCTCTCCTTTGGAGAGGAAAGTAAGGGTGAGGCTTTAACTAGCCTTAGCTTTTACAAACTGGAATTTCTCGTATTTTTTACGACCTAAGTTAAAATCGCCACGGTATTTTGGGCCACTTACTTTTGCACTTTTTGTAAATTTAAGCTTAGCAACATCTCCGCCTTTAGCGGCAACTGCTTCTTTTATACTTGCCTGTAATTTTTTCGCACGGGCAGAAGCAAGATTTTTATTACCCCGGCGGCTCGGCACACGTGATGCGCTGGAGTTGATCTTAACTGTTACTGTTTTTTGTTTGCTTAGCTCAACAACTTTATCAATAAAATTTACCCAAACTACATCTGCATCATTGATCTTCTTTTTGTTATAAGTAAAATAAAATTCAAACTCACTTGGCGGAAGGTCTGAAGAAGCACTTGTGCTTGTATTATTATTTTGACTGCTTACAATTGCAGTCTGACCGATCAATAAAGTTTTGCTTATTGGTTTAGCAGATTTTACAGGTGTTGTAAACGTTATTTCTTCTGAAGTAGAAGCATCGCTTATTGCAATTAATTTATACCTGGTGCCTGCATTTAAGGCAATACCTTTTGCATTTCCCTTTTCATCAGTTGTCGCATCTATTTTCCCACCATCCACATCTGTAAGTGTTACAGATGCGTTGGCAATACCTTTTTTCGTTTTAGAATTCTTAACTATAACATCCAATACTATTTCTTTTGCTTCGGCTGTTTCAGATTTACCACCATCAACATATAAGATCTGGTTTATTATTTTTCCTGATTTTAATCCAATGGTGCTCAATTCTGCTACAGGAGATTTTTTACCATTAACTTCTGCAATGATCGTGTATTTTTTCTCAGGCTTTAAATTAAGCGTTTCATATTTTCCTTGTGCGTTAGCATTAATGGTTTGTACTTCACCACCAATTTCCTGTAAAATTATTTTTGAACCTATAACCGGTTTTTTAGATCTGGCATTGTCTAAAACAACAGGGCTAAGTGTAATTGTTTTTTTCTTTGCGGCTATTCTTCCTAATAATTTTACAGGTTCTAAATTAACTTCACGTGCAATTTCCTGGTAGGTAAGATCACCCGTTACAAATACATCTTCGTTATAAAACTCTTCTCCGGCAGGTGCCTGGTAAGAAAAATTATATTCTTTACCCGGAGGTAAAATAGTTGCAAATGTTCCGTTAATTAATTTTGGCCTGTATGAACCAACTGTTTCGCCGGTTTGTTTATCTTTTACGATGATGGTAATATCTTCCGGTAATTTTTCTCCTTCAGCAGGAATGATCTGGCCTTTAAATAAAGCAAGCGGTTTTTCTTTCGCTCCGGGAATAGAGATCATATAAATATCTTTCTCGCCATAACCACCGTCTTTTGCAGATGATACATAACTTCTTTTACCATCGGGTGAAGTCACAAAATAAATGTCATCGTCTGTAGTGTTGATTGGGTAACCAAGATTGGTTACTTCTGAAAATTTATTATCTGGATTTAAAGTTGCAAAGAAAATATCATAACCTCCCATTGTTTTATGGCCATTTGATGAGAAGAAAAAAGTAATGCCGTCAGGATGAATAAAAGCGCCATCTTCATCATATTCTGTATTGATGGATGGACCCATGTTCAATGCTTTGCTCCAGGTACCATTTGGTAATCTTAAACAACGGTAAATATCTTTTCCGCCGTAACCTCCCGGCCTCTCCGATACAAAAAATAAAATATTTCCATCTGCACTTAAGCAGGCATGTGATTCCTGGTATTTTGTATTAACATCCGGTCCAAACTCTTTTAGGCTGGTCCAGTCTTTACCATCAAAGTTACTATAGTAAATATTTCCGGCCATTCCTTCACCACCATCTTTGTAAAGTATTAATGTTTGCCCATCAGGACTAAGATTAATAACAGCGTCCATCCCATTGGTATTTATGTTAGGAGAAATGGATTGTGGTGAAGACCATTTACCGTTATCATCTTTATATGAAACAACAACATCTTCATTATACAAACCGTTTGGTTCTTTAAAGCCACCTGTTGTGTTTGGGCGACGGGTTGTAAATATCACCATACGCTCATCTGCACTTAAAACAGGGCTGTAATCAGGGTATTGACTATTTATGCTATCACCTAAATTAGTGATCTGTACATTCATTGGGTAAGCCGTTAGTTCTTTCGCATAAGCTGCGGTTTCTTTATGGCGCACGACCAGCTTCATCCATTCTTTATCTTTGGCGCTTACATATTTTTTAAATTCATCGTATTGTGCAATTGCTTCATCAAATTTGTAATTAATGTGTAAAGCTTCTCCATAGTATAAATGTGCTAAAGGGGCTGCCGATTTTTCGCTGGCATCATCTGTTTTATAAGCCCGTGAAACATTTTTTACCGCTTTTTCAAGATAATATTCCGCTTTTGGTTTTTGTAATGCAGAGTGGAGATAACAAACACCTAACATGTAATTTACATTGGCGTTTAAAGAATCTAAAGCATAAGCTGACTCAAAATTTTCCTGTGCACCAATAAAGTTATCTTCCAGTAAAAGATAAGAGCCTTCCTGGAAATAATCTTTATAGGAACCACCTGTTTTTGTTTGAGAATGAAAGTAAAGTGTGGATGAAATTAAAATTAAGGTAAAGAGATTTCTCATTTTATGCTTTTAATAAGAAGCAAAGATATAATTATATTTCAAAAAACGGGGTTTTAACAGGTGATTGTTGATGTTTTGTCGAAGGAAATGACAAAGTCTGATTTCTTTTTTAGGATTTAAAATACTTAAATATTTATATTTGCGCCCCATTAGATAAAATGACCTTTACTGAGGAAATAAACAGACGCAGAACTTTTGCCATCATTGCTCACCCCGATGCGGGTAAAACAACATTAACCGAAAAATTATTGTTGTTTGGTGGTGCCATACAAACGGCAGGTGCGGTAAAATCAAATAAGATCAAAAAATCTACTACTTCCGATTTTATGGAAATTGAGAAGCAGCGTGGTATCTCGGTTTCAACATCAGTTATGGCTTTTGATTATAAAAATTATAAAGTAAATATTTTAGATACACCCGGCCACGAAGATTTTGCGGAAGATACCTATCGCACACTTAGCGCAGTTGATAGTGTTATCATGGTTATTGATTGTGTAAAGGGGGTTGAGCCCCAAACCCGCAAACTACTTGAGGTTTGCCGTATGCGTAATACACCGGTTATTGTATTCATAAATAAAATGGATCGTGAGGGACAAAATCCTTTCGATCTTTTAGATGAAATTGAAAAAGAATTAAAAATTAAAGTGCGCCCGCTTACATGGCCAATTGGCATTGGTAAATCTTTTAAAGGTGTTTATAATTTAACGGAGAAATCCTTAAATCTTTTTACGGGCGACAGTAAAACCACGGTTGAAGAACGTTTAAAGATAAAAGACATTAACGATAAAGAAATTGATAAAAGAGTAGGTGTTGACTTTGCAGAGCAACTACGCGCGGATGTTGATCTTATTGATGGCGTTTACGATACTTTGGATAAGCAAAAATACCTGGACGGAATTTTAAGCCCGGTGTTTTTTGGAAGTGCTGTAAATAATTTTGGTATTAATGAGTTGTTGGATTGTTTTGTGGAAATAGCACCAGGGCCTAAAGAGCGTGATACGGATAATGGCATTGTAAAACCCGATGATAAAAAATTTAGCGGATTTGTTTTTAAAATTCATGCAAATTTGGACCCAAAACACAGAGACAGAATTGCTTTTTTAAGAATTTGCTCAGGTACTTTCGAAAGAAATAAATATTATCATCATGTACGTGAGAAAAAAGAATTACGCTTCAGTAACCCAACCGCTTTTATGGCGCAGCAAAAATCGGTTATTGATGAGGCTTTCCCGGGAGATGTAGTGGGTTTATATGATGCGGGCAATTTTAAGATCGGCGATACATTAACCGAAGGTGCTAACTTTCAGTTTAAAGGTATTCCAAGCTTCTCTCCTGAGTTATTCCGTTATGTGAACAATACAGATCCAATGAAGACCAAACAACTTCAAAAAGGTTTGGAACAACTAACAGATGAAGGGGTAGCGCAATTATTTACCCGTAAGGTAGATGGCAGAAAAGTTATTGGTACCGTTGGAGCCTTACAATTTGAAGTTATTCAGCACCGTTTAAAATCAGAATACAATGCAAGTGCTACTTTTGACCAGATAAGTTTATACAAAGCTCTTTGGATAAGTGCAGACGATAAGAAAAAACTGGATGCCTTTATGCAAGACAGAAATGCGCATATTGCTTTGGATAAAGAAGGCCGGCCTGTATTTTTAGCTGAGAGCCCGTGGTTATTACAAATGGCCCAGGAAAAATTTCCGGATGTTAAGTTTCATTTGAAAAGCGAGTTTTAGAACTTATAAAAGATAAATGATTTAGGATTAATGACTGATATGTCTTTAATCATTTGTCTTTAATCATTAATCCCTTCAATAACTTTTTATAAAGTTCATCCATCTCTCCGCACAATCTCGTATAACTAAATTCTTTAATTACTTCTTTACTTGCAACATTCGCAGTTTTAGAGATCTCTTCAAAATTTGTTACAGCGTGTAGTAAATTTTCTTTATACTTTTCTGTATCATCTGCTTCAGAAAGCTTGCCGCACTTCGGATTCAGAATATCTTTAATGCCACCAACATTTGTTGTAATAATAAATTTTCCGGCAGCTTGCGCTTCAATTAAGCTTACTGGAGTGCCTTCATTTTTAGAAGTTAAACAAACAAGATCGGCTCCAGCCAAGGCAATATCTACTTCATGAATCCAGCTTGTAAATGTAAATAGGGCATTAGTGTCGGGTTGAGTAGCAAAGCTTAATTTTTTATTTTTAATATAATTGATCAGCTCATTTTTCGTTTCACCATCGCCAACAATAAATGCTTTTATTTTTTTACCGGAATGTTTTGTGAGGTGCTCAATGGCATCAATAAACAAATAATGATTTTTGATCGGCGCTAAACGTCCAACTATAATAATGGCCAATTCATCATCTTTTAAAAGGTATTTTTCCCTGAAACTTTTTCTTTTTTCTTCTTTCTTATCGGTAAATTTTTGCAGATCAAAGCCTAATTTTATCACATGTGTTTTTGCGGCATCACATACTTTATATTCCTGGGTTAATTCTTTTTTTTGTATTTCGCTTATTGCAACAATAGCGCTGCTTTTCTTAGAAAGATAGCGCTCTATTGCTTTAAATATAGTTGTTTTAAATCCCGAAAAGTACCCTTTAAAAACATGTCCGTGAAAAGTATGTACAATTACCGGCACTTTGCAGCTAGCGGCTGCCAAACGGCCAATTGCGCCGGCTTTGCTGGCATGGGTATGTACAATATCTGGTTTAAACTCTTTAATTATTTTTTTAATTTTTTTGTAAGCAAAGTAATCTGAAAGCGGATTAATGCTTCGTTTTAATTCTTCTACGAGTAGTGGTTTTAATCCCAATGATTCGGGAATGTACAATGAGCTTTCTTCACCGTCTTCTTCGGGTCCGCCAATTAAATGTGTTTCATATTCCACCGGTAAATATTTACTGAGGTAAGAAACGTTATAAGTTATTCCGCCCAAATTAAAACGGTTTATGATACGTAATATTTTAGGCATGTTTTATATACTCCTTAAAATTGGTTAACCAGCTCTCAAACACAATAACAGCCCATAATTTAGCCGCACTGTCGCCCGGATTTTTTGAATGTAATTTATTTATCAGTTCGGCAATATGATCGTAGTTTAAAATACTTTCTGCTTCAATTTTCTCTTTGTTAAGAATCTTATTTTCGATCTCTGAATTAAATTTCCCGGTCAGCCATTTATGCAAAGGCACTTCAAATCCTTTTTTACTTCTTTCAAAAATTTCAAGCGGCAACAGATCGCTAAAACTCTTTTTTAAAATGATCTTCTGTTCACTTTTACTTATTTTTTTATTTTTTTCAAGGTTCAAAGCAAATTCAACAACTCTATAATCAAGAAAGGGATTTCTTATTTCAATACCATGTTGCATACTATACCTATCGGCCTTTACAAGCATATCATCCGCTAAAACCGTTTGCAGGTCAAAAGTATCTTCTAATTCGAAATTAATGAAGCTTGCATTTGTTTTAAATAAACTATCAAAATAAGCAGGATTTGTTTTTTCTTTCAGCAAATGACCGATCTCTTTTTGTGTAGAAATTGAAGCAAGAAATTTTTGCTTTTCAATGGGTGATAATCTTACAAGCGTATTGAATTTTTTTAATTGCCTGGTTTTATTAGCGAATGTTCCCTGGCGTGATCCTGAGCTTAACGCGAGCAGAGGTGAGGTGGTTCCTGCAATTAATTTGTTCAGTTTGTTTTCACTCATCAACAAAGCTTTATGCTTGTTGTAACCTTTAAATAACTCATCGGCACCGTCACCGCTTAAAGCAACCTTCACATATTTTTTTGTGAATTTACTTAGCATGTAAAAGTTAAATGCAGATGAATCGGCAAAAGGTTCATCAATGCAATTAAGAAAATCGTGGATGTTATTTAAAAGATCATCTTCAGATAATTTAAATGTATGATGGTTTGAGTTGATGTGTTTTGCAACCAGCTCTGCGTAATTTGTTTCATCAAAAAAAGCTTCATCTTTAAAGCCAATGCTAAACGTATGAAGATCTGCTTTGTGTTTTTTTGCTATTGCAGAAATGATCGATGAATCAACACCACCACTCAAAAAAGTCCCAACCGGAACATCGGCGTGGAGCCTTAGTTTTACAGCATCATCCAACAGGTCGCTAAGTTTATCACTTGTATTTATTTTTGGAGCAACATACCAGGTTTTAATTGAAACACTATTATTCTTTACTTCAATTAATTGCCCGGGCAACAAACGATAAATATTTTTAAAGATCGTTTCATTTCCCGCGCAATAATTTAATCTGAAATAAGCATTAAGCTGATCCTGGTTAAGTTCTTGTTTGCCTACCAAATTTAGTAGTGGTTTTAGTTCAGAGGCAAAAGCAAATTTTTCTTCATCTTTGTAATAATACAAAGGTTTTATGCCAAACCTGTCGCGCGCAATCAGTAAAGAGTTTTTTTCTGAATCAAAAAAAGCAAAGGCAAAAAAACCGTTTAATTTATTCAAACAACTTTCACCTTCGTTTTTTGCAAGATTAAAAAGCACTTCTACATCGCCGGTAGTTCTTAAATTGGTTTGTGATTTATAAAATTCTTTGTAGTTAAATATTTCGCCATTAAAAACCAATGCATAACGGTTTTCCGTATCTGAAAAGGGTTGGTTACTCGAATTACTGGTATCTAAGATCTGTAAACGCGAATGAAAAAGAGTGCCATTGGTAAATTCTTTAAAGCCCTGATTGTCCGGCCCACGACGGGTTAAAAGGTCTAATATTTTTTGATTGTTATTAAACTTTTTTAACGTTTTATTGTCAAAATATAATATACCGGCAATGCCACACATTTTGTTTGTAAATATACTTGTTGAAATGTATAAATTATAATTATATTAGTTGTTTATTTTGAAGCACTTAAAATATATATTTTCTGTTTTAATCATTGTAGTAATTGTAGGTGCATCTTACTCTCAGCAATTACGATTCAGGCATATTACCAACGAAGAAGGCCTTAGCACTAACTATGTAACTTCAATTACACAGGATGACAAAGGATTTATGTGGTTTGGTACCCAGGATGGTTTGAATAAATACGACGGTTACAGCTTTAGCATTTTTAAAAACGATCCTACTACACAAAGCTCTCTTTCAAGCTCTGAAATAACCTGCATAAAGCAAATAAAGAACGATCTCATTATTGTTGGAACCCGTGATGGTGTTAATTTTTTTAATCCTATCACATTGCAATTTATTCGTTTAAATAATTTAAAAGGCACCAATGTAAAGATCAATGCCATTGGTTTAGTTGACCAGGGTAACATAATTTTAGGAAGCGATGAAGGTTTATTTTCGGTAAATGTTACAACAAAGGCTTTCAAAAAAATTGATTTTCCTATTGATGGCCCGGTAGTTGTTAATGCCATTAAAGAAATTGGAAATAAATATTTTATTGGTACAAAAGAAAAAGGTCTTTGGCTATGGAACAATAATAAATTAGAGCGTATTAATTTTGTTGCACCGGATCACCTTAATTTTAAAGTTAGCGAGCTTGACGAGATCAATTGTATGCAGGAGTATGCTTCAAAACTATACCTCGGTACCAATGGTTATGGTATTTTTAAAATAGATCTCAATACTTATGAAGTAGAAGACAAAATTATTTTTTCGGATAAAGAATATACCAACACTAATTTTGTAAACAGCTTTGTAATTAATGGTAATAGACTTTATGCGGGTACAAATTATGGTTTTGTTGTTTATAATCTCTTAAATGGAAAGATCATTAATAGCGAAAATAAAGAAAGTGCAAACGCCTTTAGAATAAACGATAATCTTATAAAAGCTGTTTTTTTGGATAACCAAGGCAATGCATGGTTAGGCTCTCAACTTGGAGGTATAAATATTTCATTTTCACGTTCAATAAAATTTCCTGATTTTGAAGACGATAAACAACATCAGTTTCAAAATTTATATTGTTTCTTAGAAACAAAAAATGGAGAAAAGATGATCGGTGGCGAACACGTTCTTGCTTTTATAAATAAAAACAAGGAAGTTACAGATCATGCAAACATTTTGATAGATAATTCTGCTTTGTCAATTTACCAGGAAAGCGAAAATGTTTTTTGGATAGGTACATGGGGAATTGGATTGATACGTTTTGACAGGGCAACAAAACAAACAAAAACTTTTTTGGGCGAAAAATTCGGAGGTACAGTACTTTGTTTAAAAGCGGATGGAAAAGGAAGTTTATTTGCTGGAACATTTGGAGATGGTTTGTTTAAAATAGATCTTAAAACATTTGAAACAAAGCACTACGGTGTTAAGGAAGGTTTACCAAATCTAAACATTAACACCATTTTTATTGATTCTAAAGGCGGTGGCTGGCTTGGTACATATGATGGAGGACTTATAAAGCTAAAAGAATTTCCTAAAGGAGATAAAATAAGCATTGAAACAAGTTATAAGAATGAAGGTAAGGCCGAAAACATTGCAACAAACATTGTATTTGGGGTTAATGAAGATAAGGATGGAAATATTTGGGCAACTACGTCTGCAGGCTTAAGTAAGTTAATGCCTAATAAAACTTTCTATAATTTTTATGAAAAAGATGGTTTACCAAATACGTATTTATATTCTATAATAAAAGATAGTTTAAATAATTTTTGGATGAGTTCAAATTATGGTATTATAAAATTTGATCCTCTTGCGAAAGAAAGCGAAATTGTTTTTAAAAGTTATGGCATTAAAGATGGTTTATTAAATACCGAATACAATATTGGTGCCGCTTTTTCTGCTGCTTCGGGTAATATGTATTTTGGTGGTTCTAAAGGGTATAATGTATTCAGGCCAACACTTATAAAAGATAATCTTCACGCGCCAAATTCATTTATTATTGGCTACAAACGCGGTGGGAAAGATGTAAAGGTAGATTCATTCATTGCTTACAAAAAATATTTAAAATTAAGCTGGCGCGAAAATTATTTTCAATTTGAGTTAGCTGCTTTGGATTACACTGATCCTGCAAAAAATAAATTCAAATATAAATTAGAAGGATATGATAATGATTGGTCTGAACCAACAAACGTGCGCTATGTATCCTATACCGAATTGCCTGGAGGAGAATATAAATTTCTTGTAAAATCAACCAATAACGATGGTGTTTGGAACGAAACACCTTTCGAGATCCACATTGAAGTTGTTCCTCCTTTTTGGAAAACAAAATTGTTTTATTTCTTCCTTATCATTTTTGCCGGTGGTGGTATCTACGCTTTTACGCAATACCGTACAATGGCCATTAAAAAAGAAAATAAGATCCTTGAAAATAAAGTAGCGGAAAGAACACGTGAACTCGAAGAAAAAAACAACGATATTACCAGCAGTATCGAATATGCTAAACGTATCCAGGAAGCGATATTGCCATCAAAGGACCAGATCTTTAGGAAACTGAGGAACGCTTTCATTCTTTATCAGCCAAAAGATATTGTGAGTGGTGACTTTTATTGGTTTGCAGAAAAGAATGACTGGAAGATACTTGCGGTTGTAGATTGCACCGGCCACGGTGTGCCGGGTGCGTTCATGAGTATGATCGGTCATAATTTATTGCACCAGATAGTTTCTGAAAAAGGAATTGTTGATCCGGCTGAGATCTTAAATAACTTGCATAAAGGTGTTCAGGAGGCTTTACGCCAGGGCCAGAACGAGATAAATACCAATGATGGTATGGATGTATCGTTAATTGCTGTGAATGATATTACAAAAGAAGTGAAGTGGGCCGGCGCCAACAGACCTTTGGTTACAATTGACACTACCGGCGATTTCTTAAAATTTGATGGGAATAAATTCCCTGTTGGTGGTGCGCAGTTAGATATAAACAGGGTGTTCACAACCCAGGTAATTAAACTGAAGAATCCAGCAATGGCCTATATGACATCTGATGGTTATGCCGATCAGTTTGGTGGTGATAAGGGCAAGAAATTTATGGTGAAGCGTTTTCATGATCTATTATGTACTATTCACTTAAAGACCCCTGAAGAGCAAAAGAAAGAATTGCAGCGTAATTTTGACATATGGAGACAAAATCATGAGCAGGTAGATGACGTTTTAGTGGTCGGAATTGGAATTTAACATAAGAATTTGGGATTTAAAATAATTTATTATATTTGTCTAACTTTAAAATTTTATCATGAAAAAAGCGTTTAAAATAGTTCTAGTTTTAAGTTGCGCTGCGTCATTATTTTTTGTAGGCTGTCGTAAAAAAGAGACCACAGAAGTTGATAACGAAACGCAATCAGCAGTAGATAATGCTGTTGCCGACCAGGAGTACATGTCAATTGTACCAGCAGTAAATGGTCACGCTATTAATACAAAAGGTACAGGTGCTACCAATGGCAGACTAATGTCGCCACCGGCTTGTGATACTTTAGTTTGGTTAACAAGATCAGCAACCTTGGCCACAGATACGGCCTTAGATGGCAATGGTAAGTATAATGTTCCTCAAAGATTTGAATTAAATCTTTTATCAACCTGTCCAGCTTCTTTTACAGATTCCAAAATAAGATCCGGTAAATGGAGTATCAGAATTACCGGCCCTTTAAAAAATATAGGTAGTCAAATGATCCTTAAATTACTTAACCACAAAGCTTCAGGCATTGGTTATTCTTGTGATAGTATTGTTGTAACAACCGTTGCTTCAAGTACAGTTAGCAGCACATACAATATTAAATTAATCAATGGTGTTTGTTCAAGCCCTAACTGGACCATTAAATACAGTTTTGACAGAACGATCACTAACTATGTACATGGTAAACCTGTTAATTCAGATCCTGTTGTGGAGGTTTACGGAACAGCAAATGGTGTTAACCGTACAGGAAAGTCTTTTACAGTTGATATCCCTGCGGGCAGCCCAATGGTTAAGCACAAAGCATGTCAGTTCGTAGATAAAGGTATTTTAAATCTTACCCCGGAAGGCTTCAAAACAAGAATTGTTGATTTTGGAAACGGTACTTGTGATGATGATGCCACATTTACAGTTAACGGTAGCACAGTAGCATTTAAATTAAAATAAACTGTTGGAGACGTTAACAACAACCCGGGAAATGGTAGATGTATTTGACATATATAACAAAATGGAGCGAAATAATATTTTGCTTTCATTTAAAGGTGAAATAACATCTGACCTATTAACCTCGATTCTTCAGATCATGGAGAATAAGATGGAAAACATGCAGGAAGAGCCTAAAATGAAGAAAAAAGTGTATAACGTTTTGGTAGAATGTTTACAGAATTTATATCATCATTTAGACGATTCTTCGAATTTTACCGGTGATAATAACCGTTCGGCTATTTTTATGATAGGTAAACTTGATGGAAAATATTCTATATTTACCGGCAATTATATTTTAAACGAAAATATAAACGGTCTTAAGAGACGCCTTGACGAAGTAAATGCTTTATCAAAGGAAGAGCTTAAGGAATATTATAAAAAAGTGCTTAATAATGGTGAAATGTCATTAAAAGGCGGAGGTGGATTAGGGATGATCGATATAGCCAGAAAAACTGGTGAAAAATTAGAGTACGAATTTTTGGAAATTGACAATAAAGTTTCTTTCTTTACACTTAATATAAAAGTATCACAACAAAATTAAAAAATACAATTATGGACAAATACGCTATCGAAGGCACACCAAAAACACCAAGTATCAGTTTTGACTTAAATGGTGGAATTTTAGAGATCAAAGGACGTTCAATTCCTGAGAATTCTATTGAATTTTACAAACCTTTAGTGGATGCATTAGATAAATACTCTAGCGCTGCAAAAAGTGCTACAACTGTTAACGTACAGTTGGAATATTTCAATACATCTTCTTCAAAATGCATCCTTGATGTATTTAAGAAGTTAGAAGGTATTAACAAAGGCGGTAGCGCTGTTACTATTAACTGGCATTACGAAGAAGATGATGAGGATATGTTAGAAGCTGGCGAAGATTACCAGGCCATCATCAATGTGCCATTTAAGATGGTAATGGTTAACGAATAATATTTTGTTTATCCAAATATTACCCTGCCGGTTGGCGGGGTTTTTTTGTTATATACCAATGCAATCGGTTTTTGTTTTCAAAAACTAATTGTTCGCTAATACCTAAAGTACGCCTCGTTTTTTTACCAAAAACTCAACTACTTTACGTATATTTGCTACCTTAAATTTTAAGATTCATGACAAGCAAAATAGTAGAATTATTGGGCGCCAACGCCAACAATTTATTAAACCATACCTGCAAAACTATTTCAAAAGAACATATTCACTTACCGGGAAACGACTTTGTTGACCGTATGTTTGCACCTTCAAACCGTAATCCCCAAGTATTAAGAAGCCTTAACCAGCTTTATAATAACGGCAGGTTATCGGGTACAGGCTATATGAGCATTTTACCGGTTGATCAGGGTATTGAACATAGTGCAGGAGCAAGCTTTGCGCCAAACCCTATTTATTTTGACAGCGAGAATATTGTGAAATTAGCCATTGAAGGCGGTTGTAACGCAGTAGCATCAACCTTTGGTGTGCTAGCTTCGGTTTCAAGAAAATACGCTCACAAAATACCTTTTATTGTAAAGATAAATCATAACGAATTCTTAACGTACCCTAATAAATTTGACCAGATCATGTTCGGTTCTGTTGAAGAAGCCTGGAACATGGGCGCCGTAGCGGTTGGAGCAACTATTTATTTTGGTTCTCCTGAATCTTCACGCCAGATCGTTGAAGTGGCGCAGGCTTTTGAAAGAGCCCATGAATTAGGAATGGCAACCGTTTTATGGTGCTATACCCGCAACAATGGCTTCAAAAAAGATGGTGTGGATTATCACACAGCTGCCGATCTTTCATCGCAGGCAAATCATTTAGGTGTTACAATACAAGCAGATATCATCAAACAAAAATTGTCTGATAAAAATGGTGGATACAATGCTATTAATTTTGGTAAAACACATCCAAAAGTTTATTCAGAATTAACTACCGATCACGCGATCGATCTTTGCCGTTACCAGGTTGCTAATTGTTATATGGGCCGCATGGGCTTAATTAACAGTGGTGGCGAAAGTAAAGGCGCTACAGATCTTTCAGAGGCTGTAACAACTGCTGTGATTAATAAAAGAGCAGGCGGACAAGGTTTGATCAGTGGCCGTAAAGCATTCCAAAAACCAATTGCCGAAGGTGTTCAGTTATTGAACTTGATTCAGGATGTGTATTTGGACAAGTCTATTACTATTGCATAAGAAATGTTGAATGAAAAATTATAAATGTTGAATTGAGCATTTATAATTTATAATTTATAATTTATAATTTTCAAAAGATGGGTTGGTTTAAAAGATTAAAAGAAGGTATTACAACTTCTACAAAAGAAAAGAAGGAAACCCCTGAAGGCCTTTGGTACAAATGCCCCTCGTGTAAAAAAATAAATACGGCACAAGAACACGCTGCAAATAAATATGTTTGTACAGAGTGCGCGCATCACGAACGTATTGGAAGCAAAGAATACTTTGAAGTTATTTTTGACGACAATCAATTTACCGAGCTTCACGAAAACCTTGTAAGTGGTGATCCGCTTGACTTTACAGATACTAAAAAGTATACTGATAGGTTAACGGATACCATCAAAAAAACAAATTTAAAAGATGCTTTACGTAGCGCTTATGGTAAAGTAAACGGTAACGATCTTGTTATTTGCTGTATGGACTTTAGTTTTATAGGCGGCAGTATGGGAAGCGTTGTGGGTGAAAAAATTGCACGCTCTATAGATTTTTGCTTAAAAACAAGAACACCTTTATTGATCATTTCAAAAAGCGGTGGTGCACGTATGATGGAAGCCGCATTCTCATTAATGCAAATGGCAAAAACGTCTGCAAAATTAAGTCAGCTGGCTAAAGCACAAATACCTTATATATCTTTATTAACAGATCCTACAACCGGTGGTGTTACTGCAAGTTATGCCATGCTGGGTGATTTGAATATTGCTGAACCGGGCTCTCTTATTGGTTTTGCAGGGCCGCGTGTTGTAAAAGAAACTATTGGTAAAGATCTTCCCAAAGGATTTCAAACAGCAGAATTCGTTTTAGAACATGGTTTTTTGGATAAAATTGTACCACGTACAGAGCTAAAAGATAAGCTGGGTGCGTTGTTGAAGATGTTCAAGAATTAAGAATTTTCTATTTATTTTCTCTGATCCCAAAGGCTATTTAGGTCTTTGGGATCTTATTTTTCACTCATTTATTAAGGCGTTTCACCCTATTTTACTGATTTTTAACACCTTACATTATTCAATTTACCCAACTTTTAGCTATCTTTAATCGTATTAATATATAGAGAACCATCTATGAATATTACTCCCGAAATTATTGCAAAGTGCGTAAAGCAGGATCGCAGGGCGGAGTATGAACTCTATAAACTTTCATATAGCTACTTAATGAGTATCTGTATGCGTTATAATAAAGATAAAGACACAGCTTCTGAGATCTTAAATATGGGTTTCATGAAGATCTTAAAAAATGTTCACTTATATAAACCGGAGATCCCTTTTAAAGTTTGGATCCGCCGTATTATGGTTAACACATTAATTGACGAGTACAGAAAACAAAAACGCGAAAAAGAGCGCGTTTCTTACGTTGATGAATATTACGATTCAACTGATTATGCAGATGTAAATGAAGCTTTAAGCAACATTAGCTGCAAACAAATTTATGAAGAGATAAATAAATTGCCACAAGCCACAAAACAAGTATTTAACTTGTACGTGATTGATGGTTATTCGCATAAAGAAGTAGGCGAGATGCTTGGTATTAGCGAGGGAACTTCGAAGTGGCATTTAAATGCAGCAAGAGAAAAATTAAAAGAACAAATAGGAAAAAATATATTAATTAGAGTGTAAAGAAAAGATGAACCCAGAACAAAAGTTTGATAAGATTATCAGAAAAAAAGTTGACGAAGCCGAATTTCCTTTTGATGAGCAAAATTGGAATAAGCTGAGCGAACAATTAGATGCCGAAAGAAGGCTTGCTGCCAGCCGTGGTTGGGGTAAATTCCTGTTTTTGGGATTATTGTTCCTTGGTATCACTTCTGCAAGTATTGCCTTATATAAAATTCAGGGCCCGCTTGGCATTAAAGATGAATTGGCAAACAATTCTTCTGCTGATAATAACGGTTCATCTACACATGCTCATAGTGTAAATGGAAAAAATAAAAACTACACTAATAATTCAGATAACAATTTATTAGCTTCAAATAATAGTAACGAACTGGGCGTTGCAAATTACTTAGCTAATAACTCAAGCAATACAAATTCTTCTGTAGATGGTGTAAATAATACAACTGCAAACCTTAATAATATTAACGCAAACAATGCTGTTAATTCTGCAAATGTAAATTCAGTTAATTCAAATAATTCATTTGGTTTAAATGCAAATACAGAAAGTAATTCTTCTACCAATAACGATCTTAATTCTAATTCTTCAAATGCTAAGTCAGTTAAATACTCATCTGCAAACAACAGATCGGGTAAAAATAAAAATGGCTTAAGCAATAAAAAAGATGAGAGCTTTAAAAATTCAGAAAGCAATGATATGACCTTAGGCGAGAGATCGATGAGCGGCCTGGCAGGTGCAAAAATGCTTGAGCATACTGTTTTAGCCAGAATTGATGCTAAATTTAATATCGTTAACACTCCAAGAAATCTTAAGCTTGCAGCTCTTAAAATACCAAACTGGTATGATGAGGATTATCACCGCAAAGGAAAAAAACGTATCAGCTTCTTAAATGCTGAGGCAGGTGGTACTTTTTTACTGGGCTGGGATTCAAAAGACGGTAAAGATGCAAGAGGGATGAACTGGTACGCTGGTGTAAATTATGGTAAGTTATTTACAAACAATATTGGTTTTAGTATTGGTTCGCAATTCTACAACGTTGGTAACATAAAACAATCTTTTTATGAAAGCTCTAAAGCCGTTTATGGTTTAGGCTCTACTTCAAGCAATACCATCATTACAACACAAGCGCTTTATTATTTCTCTGTACCACTTAAATTCTATTATGCTGTTACACCTTCTCACCAAATTGGTGCTGGTATTAACCCAAGTTTCTTATTCAGCTCTAAAAATGTTGTTGAGAATTATCGTTTAACTGATGATATAAAATCTAACGAAATGCATAGCAAAACTTCGGGTATTTATGAAGGTGTAAGATTAAACAACATTTTAGTATCTGCTTTTTATAAAGCTAAAATAAATAAACGTGTTTTCTTAAATGCTGAGGTGCTTTATGGTGTTCGTGATATCTTTAAAAATACAAGCTCTAATAATTACGCGCAAAAACCACTTGGTTTACGTGTAGGCTTGCAGTATACTTTATTTGAGAAATAAAAACAACAAGAAACGAAATAACGATCTATGAAAATACATGTACTTATTGTTTTATTTATTGCACTGATCTTTAACGCGTGTAATAAAAAATCACTTCCACCAAAGGATGAAGAGCCAGAACCGGTTTTTTATTTTAAATGCGATATTGGTGGATTTCCGGTAGATATTGATGCCGGTGTTAACGCCTATTATATGAAATCTGCTTATTACCTGGATTCAAATAACGTTTATGTTTTTAAAGGCGAACTAAAACAAAAAGAATGTACTGATAATTGCGGTTTTGGCTTAACGGTTTTAATTAATGATTACAAGGTTTCAAGCAATAGTACAATGTTTATTGATAGTACTTTAATGCCAATGGCCTACCAATATAACGATGCAAATATTGAACCTTTATATTACAGTGCTAGTTTTATTCCACATCAAACAACGCAAAACGCTACTTATAAATGGACCTTTAATGATGGCGTAGTATGGAATGGGATGAATTGCACCAGGACATTAAAAAAGAATAATAAATACACCGCTACCTTATTAGCTAGAAGTACTACGTTTGGCGATGTTATACATAGTAACGTTTATAGAATAGGTAACCCTGTTCAAACAAACCTTAACGTATTACAATCTGTTCCGAGCCCAACTAATACATTTACCTATAAATTTTCGGCGCCAAATTTAACAGGTACACCACCTTTTTCTTATACCTGGAATTTTGGGGATGATAACATTTCTTATAATACTGCACCAACTCATGAATATACTTCACAAAATCTTTATACTCCAAAGCTTACCGTTGTAGATGCTAATAACGATACCTGCGAATCATATTACCAGCTTCCGGTGTTTTCCGGCACGTTTGGTGAGGCTAATTTTAACGCGTATTTAAGCCCGATCCAAAATGCAAAAGCCCTTTCTGCTATTACTATCCAGGTTAATGACCCAAAAGGCGTGGTGTATTCATCTAAACAGGCAAATCAACCCAATAACAGTCATTTTGAGATAGTTTCGGTAGAAAATTATAAAGCCACTGATAGTAATTTGCCATTTAAGAAGGTTAAAATTAAATTTAGCTGTACCGTTTATAACGGGTCAAATGCCATCGAAATTAAGGATGGGGAGGCTGTAATAGCACTAACCTATAAAAATTAACAGTTTTACCCAACCTTTGGCTAAAACCCATCGTATTCATATTAAGTTAAACAATTATTGCTGTTCTAGTTCTTGTGTTTAGTTCTGTGTTTAAAGAGTAAGATCCCTTTTGCTTTGTGTTGCAAAAGGGATCTTTTTTTGATTATCCTCAAAAATTTTAAAAGTAAAATTAAGAACAGAATAATTTATTTTGGGCGTTGCCTCCGGCCCCGAAGATCTGCGCTCGCAATCTTCGCACTCACGTGCTCAATTGTACTTCAAGTCCTCATTTCGCTTCGCTGCATTCCGGGCTTTCCATTCTATCCCTAACGCAAATCCCGACCCATAGCATTACAGCGTGAGCGATGGCAGCGAAAATCCTTTTTGAGAGGATACGAACAAAAAGATTGTAGCGAAAAGCGCGACCCGAAGGGGCACGCCCAAATAAAACGCGATGGAATAAAATTGTTCTTCCTTTGTGGTTAGTTCTTTTTTAACATCGCAATATTTAAAATACCTGTTCGTTATCCTTAAAATTGTTTCATGAAAAATTACGCGAAAATAGCCTTGCTAATATTTTTTTTCATTTTTCAAAAGCACAGGATAAAGTAAAACGATTTGAATTTGGCCCCACACTCGTTACCATAAATTCTTTAAGTAAAACCTATTATTCAGGATCTGACAGGCAATCGGTTGAAATAAGTAACGGACTTATTTTTAAATATCTTAAGAAGAGAATGGCCTTCAGATCGTTGATCAGCTACAACGAATGTCATCTTAAATATTACGCGCCAACAGGTTGTATTGATTGCACCAGTGGAGAAACAAACAATAAAGATTTTAGATTTGGACTTGGCATCCAATATAATTTTTTAAAAACTAAAGAATGGTTGTATGGTTTTACAGATCTTTCGTATCGCAATGTTTTTTCTTCCGGCTTTGTTCGCGGAGGGCTTGCAGGTTATAACAATTCCTTCTCTTCATCAACAAATGGTGTGGATGGAATAATAGGTTTTGGACTTAAATTAAAATTATTTGACGATATTTTTATTTTACCGGAAGTGGGTTACAATACTTTTTTTGGTAATGTAAATTATAGCACCACTCATCTTATCCGTGGCGATTCGTGGAGATATCAATATTCACAAGCCAACGCCAATCCAATTGCCAAGCTGCATTTAACTATCAGATTTTAACTTTGTTCTTATTTTTTTGATCTATAAAATAATTAATTTTGTTTTCATGATCGATATACATAACACTTCACAACTACAAAATATTATAAATAAATTAAACCCAAGTGCAAAACCGCTATGGGGTAAAATGTCGCCGCAACATATTATAGAACATCTTGCCATGTCTATTAAGATATCAACGGGTAAAGTAAATGTAAAACGATATACTACATCTGAAGAAGCGCAGCTAATAAAAGATAAAGTAATTCATAGTCCGGCAGAATTAGTTCCGGGCATAAAAAACCCGATATTAAATGATGAACCGCCGGAGCTTGAACATAAAGATTTTGATACGGCGGTAAATGAATTGTTCAATGAAATAAATTATTTTAAAGAATATTATTCAAAGAACCCTACAACATTGCATACACAGCCACGTATGGGCGATCTTACGCATGGAGAATGGCTAACATTGCATAACAAACATTTTACTCATCATTTTAAGCAGTACGGACTTTAATTTTATTTCTCAGCCAAAATTTAGTTTTTTTAAGACTCATGTGATTTAAGTACTACTTAAACATTTGTATCTTTATATTCATGACAGATTTTGATTTTGAAAAAAAAGTTGTTCTTGAGAATGAGCATGTCTCACTTCGTGCATTAGAGCAAACAAACGTTAATGATCTTTTGGGTTTTTCTTTAAATGAACCTGAGATATGGAAGTATTCGCTAGTGACCGCCGCGGGCGAAGAAAATCTAAAAAGTTATATTAAAATTGCTTTGGACGCGCGTGACGCGAAAAAAGAATACCCGTTTATTGTTTTCGACAAAAAACAAAATTCCTTTGCAGGCAGCACGCGTTTTTATGATATGCAGCTAACTCAAAAAACACTGCAATTAGGTTACACCTGGTATGGTAAGAATTTTCAGGGTACCGGTTTAAACAAACACTGTAAATTTTTACTATTACAATATGCTTTCGAAACTTTAGGAATGGAGAGAGTAGAGTTTAGAGCAGATAACTCTAACGAAAAAAGTATTGCGGCTATGAAAAGTATTGGTTGTACCGTGGAGGGTGTTATAAGAAGCTCTATGTTCAATCTGAACGGCACACGCCGTGATAGCATCATCTTAAGTATTTTGAAAAAAGAATGGTTTGATTCGGTAAAAGAAAATTTAAAAAAGAAATTAAGTAAATGAAGGCTTTAATAATATTTCCAATAACAATGATGTTATTTTTAATGACATCATTCAACTATAAAGATTCAGATCTCGGCACTATAAAAATTGTAAGCTGTGATAGTGTACCAGCTTTAAATAAACAGATCATTGAGTTTGTAAAAACGAAGATCGGCAAAACAGTTGGCAAAGGCGAGTGTTGGGATGTAGCGGCAGAAGCATTAAATAGAGTGAATGCAAAATGGGATGGCAATTATAAATTTGGTAAAGAAGTAAATTATAAAAAAGAGTGTGTGTATCCCGGCGATATCATGCAGTTTGAAGATGTGACTTTAAAATATGCTGTAGGCACTAAACAATTTATGGAAAAAATGCAGCACCACACAGCCATTGTTTATGAAGTAAAAGGTAAAGAAGAATTGGTAATGGCCGATCAAAACACTGGCCGCTCGGGTAAAAAAGTGGGTTTAAGCCCTTTTAATTTTAAAGATATGACCAAAGGGAAATTTAAGATTTTTAGGCCGACACTATAGAACTCTGATGACGCGGTTTGTTATGATCTGTAATGATGAAACTTATTTGAGATATTAAAATCATAGAACATCATATTTATCCGCGTAATCCGCGTTCTATTCGTTCAGAAGTAACAACTCAAATAATTTCTCTTTCTCTATCTCTCTTACTTCTCCCGGCTTCATATCTCCCAATTCTAAATTTTCAATTTTTGTTCTGATCAATCGTTTGCAATCATGCCGTACGGCCGAACACATTTTTCGTATCTGCCTGTTTTTACCTTCCGTTAAAACAAATTCCAGCCACGATTGTGGTAAGCCTTCTCTGAAAGATTTTAATCTATCCGGTAAATTTTTTGGTTTATCGATTAAATTTACTTCGCAAGGTAAGGTTCTGTATAATCCTTTTCGCTTTACAAGTATATCTAAACCGTTACGTAATTTTTGTAAAGAGTCTTCACTGATTACTTTTTCAACCTGTACAATATAATTGCGTCTGTGTTTTTTATCGGGGTGTAATAAGCGTTTGGTTAGGGTCTTATCGGTTGTTAAAATCAGTAAGCCTTCGCTATGATCATCCAAACGGCCCACAGCATTAGTGCCTTCCGGAAAATCAAACTCCAGTTCGCCCAGTTTGCGCTGTACGTATGGGCTCACAAACTGCGAGATCATTTTGTAAGGCTTGTATATTATAAAGTATCTTTCCAAAAAAAATCGTTTTAGGCTGTAAAATTATCATTAAATAATAAATAATTTCTTATCTTTCGTATAATTAAAACCCTATGAAAAACATCTTTATTTTACTATCGCTGCTTTGCGGCATTTCTTCATTATTTAGCCAAAATGATACAATTCATTGGTCTGCTGGCAAACCACTTACCTGGAATGATTTTAAGGGCGATGTGCCCGACACTGCAAGCACAGATGGATATGCAGAAGTAAAAATATTGGCAACAAGTAAAAACCCGGCTAAGTACTCTTCATCAAACACCTATGTGGTTACAGTTTTTGATTGGCGTAATTCATGGGTGAAACCAAAAATGGATACGGAAATGTTACTAAAGTATTATCAAACTGTCTTTGATATTGGCGAATTGTATAGCCGCAAATTAAGAAAATCAATTTCAGAAACTAAGCTTGATCCTTACCCTGTAACATTTGATGAAAAGGTAAAAGCAAGTCAAATTGGCCAGGCCGACAGGATAAGACAGTTTAAAAAAGAATCTAAATCAGGTGCTTTTGAAATGGCAATTACACGTTGGTACGATAATGTAAAAGCTGAGTTAACTGAGCTGGATGCTTTTAAACAAGTCCCCGTTAAAGTGAGTAAATAATGGACCAGGCCTTGATCTTAAAAAATATTTCAAAGCACATTACACTTACAAAAATTGAAGAGGAATATTTTATCTCTTTACTTGATTCAAAAAAAATAAAATCAAAACATTTTTTATTAAAAGCCGGTGAGATCTGTAAAGAGTCGGCTTTTGTTACTTCCGGTTGTTTAAGAGGTTATACTATTGACAAAGAAGGCGTAGAACATATTCTTAGTTTTGCGCCACAGGACTGGTGGATGGGTGATATGTACAGTATGCTTAGTCAAAACCCCGGCAATTTAAATATAGAAGCTATTGTAGATACAGAAGTAATAGTCCTTTCTAAAAAAGACCAGGATAAGCTATATGAAAAAGTTCCAAAGTTTGAACGCTTTTTCCGAATCATTACCGAAAAATCTTTAGTGGCTTACCAGCAACGTTTAATAGATAATTTAAGCTTAACAGCGCAGGAAAGATATTTAAAATTCTGTACAACATATCCTGCCATCATTAATACAATTCCCCAAAAGCAGGTTGCGGCTTATATTGGCGTAACGCCGGAGTTTTTAAGTAAATTAAAGGCAAAGACACTTAAAGCGCGTTAATTTTTTTCGCCACCAATTACACTAATTTTACAAAGTATTATTTGTTTCACTAATTAATTTGCAAGCCTGCGGCTTCTATTTCACTAATCTAAACGCATAGATTAGTGAAATAAAATAAAGCCGCAGGTTTTATCAAATAATTTGTGTGCATTATAAATGTATTTTAGTTAGTGTACTTTGTGAAATTAGTGGCTATTTAAGCTTTTATATTGGAAAATCAGCGTAAATCAGTTCAATCAGAGTCATCTGCGTTCCATCTCGTAAAGCTTTTTCATTTCTTAACCTAGATTAAGAACAATTCTTTATTCTGTTTGTACCTTTGATATAGAATTAAACGAAATACTATGGACAGAAAAGATTTCTTAAAAAAAGGCTTGCTTGGCACAGGTATGTTTGTTGCCGCAAACTCATTCGGAAACATCCTTAAAAATGATATTGATGAATTAAAAGAACTGGAAATATTAGGGTTTAATCATATACCAAACACAAATTCAAAAATTATGGAAAACACAATTTTGCACAAAGCCGATACACGTGGCGATGCAGACCACGGTTGGTTACACAGTAAACACAGTTTTAGTTTTGCAAACTATTATAATCCCGAACGTATGCACTTTGGTGTGTTACGCGTTTTAAACGACGATACTGTTAGCGCAGGCATGGGCTTTGGCACACATCCGCATGATAACATGGAGATCATCAGCATTCCCTTAGAAGGTGATCTTGAGCATAAAGACAGTATGGGAAATGTGGCTGTTATTAAAAATGGCGATATACAGGTGATGAGCGCCGGTACAGGTATTCAGCACAGCGAATACAATAAAAGTAAAGACAGTACCGTAAAATTTTTACAGATCTGGGTATTCCCGAACAAAAAAAATGTAACGCCTCGTTATGATCAGATCACTTTAAAAGCAGAAGATCGTCATAATAAATTGCAACAGATCTTATCGCCAAATGCAGATGATGCAGGCGTATGGATCCATCAAAATGCCTGGTTCCATTTAGGCAAATTTGATAAAGGGATTTCTAAAGATTATAATTTAAAATTAAAAGGAAACGGCATTTATATTTTTAATTTGAGTGGTGACCTTGAAGTAAATGGACAGTTGTTGAATTCGCGCGATGGTTACGGTATTTGGGATACAGATAAAATTACCCTGAATGCTAAAACAAATGCAGAATTCTTAATAATGGAAGTACCAATGAATGTTTAATAAATTAAAAACCAAAAAATAAAATAAAAATTATGAGCACAACTAAATGGGCATTAGATCCAAGTCACAGCGAAGTAAGCTTCAAAATAAAACACATGATGATCTCAAACGTAACAGGTCATTTCGGTAACTTTAACGTTGCTGCGGAAACCGAAGGTGATGATTTTTCAAAATCAAAAGTTTCTTTTACGGCTAACGTTGATTCGATCAATACAAAAAGTGAACAACGTGATGGGCATTTAAAATCAGGTGATTTTTTTGACGCTGAAAAATACCCTCAAATAAAATTTGAAGCTACTAAAATGAATAAAGTTTCGGATGATGAATTTTCAGTGGATGGCAACTTAACCATTCGTGATGTAACTAAACCCGTAAAATTAAAAGCTGAGTTTGGTGGTATTGCAAAAGATCCATATGGAAATATTAAAGCAGGCTTTACTGTGGAAGGAAAAATTAACCGTAAAGATTTTGGTTTAACCTGGAACGCAGCTACAGAAGCAGGTGGTGTTATGGTTGGCGAAGATCTTAAAGTTCATGCAGAAATACAGTTGGTAAAACAAGCTTGATCAGAGTTAATAAAAGCTATCTTTAATTATAAAACAAAATAAGTATGAAAATAATAGCTTTTGGTGGAAGCAACAGTAAACAGTCGATCAATAAACAATTGGCTGTTTACGCTGCTTCACAATTTAAAAATGCAGAAGTAGAAGTTTTAGATCTTAACGATTTTGAATTACCATTGTTTGGCGTTGATATTGAAAAAGAATTAGGTCGGCCAAAATTAGCGAAGGATTTTTTGGAGAAAATGAAAAGTGCAGACTTACTTGTAGTTTCAATGGCAGAAAATAACCGTAATTATTCGGCAGCATTTAAAAATATAACCGATTGGGCTTCGCGTATTACTGAAAAAATATTTTCAGAAAAGCCAATGTTGCTAATGGCTACATCGCCCGGGGCAAGGGGAGGAGCAAGTGTGTTGGAAATATCCGAAAAATATTTTCCGCGGTTTGGTGCAAAAATTTTAAAAACATTTTCATTACCTTCTTTCGAACAAAATTTTAAAGACGGTAAAATTACAAACGAAGATCTGAACAATAAATTATTACAATTAATACAGGAGATACAACATGAGCACGTATAGAAAAATTCGCTCAATACATACAGCACCGGAAACAAGAATGGGTCCGGCAATAATTCGCCAGGCATTTCCATTGCAGGGTATGCAACAGGTAGATCCATTCATTTTATTACATCACTTTGATTTTACAAGCAAACCGCACGAAAATAAATTTAATGTGCCACCACATCCACATCGTGGCTTTAGCCCTGTAACATTTATGTTTGAAGGTGAAATTGAACATGAAGATTCTTTAGGAAATAAAAAAGTTATTAGCGATAATGAAGTACAATGGATAAATGCTGCCCGCGGGATTATTCATGGCGAAAAGGTTGGAAAAGAATTTTCAGAAAAAGGTGGAAGGTTTCATGGCATCCAGTTATGGATCAACACGCCTAAAGCTCATAAAATGGATCCACCGGTCTATCAGCCAATAACAAAAGATGAAATTGTTTTGATAAAAAAAGAAGGTGTTGAATTTCGTTTGGTTTCGGGTACCTATAATAATAAAAAAGGTCCTGCAAATTCAGATGTTTTTACATCAATGTTGCGCATGAAAGAAGGAAGCGATTATACTTTTAATTTCCCGGCAACAAATAATGTTGCCTTTTATGTATTAGAAGGTGAACTTAAAATAAATGATAAGGTATTTGCAAAACAACATGATCTTATTGTTTTTGAAAATGAAGCCGCTGAGATCTTATTAAAAGCAAACTCTAACGCAGCTTTGTTATTAATGGCCGGTGAGCCAATTAATGAACCTTTGGTAACACACGGACCCTTTGTAATGAATTCTGAAACCGAAATTTTGGAAGCCATGCGTGATTACCAGGATGGTAAGATGGGGTTTTTATATTAAATCATAAAACTCAAATAAATTTTCCAATTATTTTTTGGGCGCCTTAACGGGCTGCTACAGGCTGCGCTTCGCTCCGGTTCTTTTGCCTTATCAGGCAAAAGAACTAAACCTTTCGCATCCCTGGCGCGTTAACGTTATCCTTGCACTACAGCCGCGCCAGGGATGGAGCGGCTTGTTTGAGCTCTTTTTTATGTAGTGAAACGGAATAAAAAAAGCGAGTAGCGACAGCCCGCCCGGGCGCCCAAATAAAAAGATGGATTTGTTTTTCTTTTTAAAAAAACAAAGTATTTTTTTAATTTTGATACATGGCAGAGATTACCAAAAAATATAACAATAACGATATAACTATTGTTTGGAAACCAAACCTATGCATTCATTCTACCAAATGCTGGAAAGGTGAAAGCGGTTTAAGAAATGTTTTTGATCCAACAAAAAAACCATGGATAGATCCTGGAGGTGCAACTACTAATGAAATAATTGAGCGTGTAAATAATTGTCCTTCTAAAGCCTTAAGCTTTTATTATAATGATGAAAGCAAGAATACTGAATCTGCCAGCGTTGAAAATATTGTTGAAGTATTACCCAGTGGGCCACTTTTGGTTTATGGTAATTTAAAAGTAAAGCATAAAGATGGAAGTGAAGATCAAAAAAATAAAGTAACTGCCTTTTGTAGATGCGGCGCTTCTTCCAACAAACCATACTGTGATGGTACGCATTTGAAAATTGAATTTAAGGATTGATTTTATAACCACAGATTACGCAAATCTTTACTGATTTTTTTAATAATAAATCTGCGTTATCTGCGAAATCTGTGGCTTATTTTTTAATTCTGTATAATTAATTTTTTAGTAATGCGTGTTTTGTTTTCCAATTCTACCGAAATAAAATACACACCGTTCTGCAATTTACTAATATCAACATGGTCATAACCGCCGGTCATGTTTTGTAATGTTTTTTGTTGAATCAATTTTCCGGTCACATCAGTGATAATATAATTCACTGTTTGATTTTTTGCAAGGTCAAATTTAATGTATGCTATGCTACTTGCAGGATTTGGATATACTTCTATTTCATTTTGCCTTTCAATATTTTCTGTAATGCCTGTTGTATTGGCAACAACAAAATATTTTGTTAACTGGCAACCTATATCACCGTTTGGATTGTAAAAAATATTTCCAATGCCAAGGTTTTCAAATCTAACATTTCCTGTTCCACCTACTGTATTTGCCCACCATTTATAACCATCGCAGCCAACATCATTCACAACTAATTTATAGCAGCCTGGTGCTAAGTTTACAGTGTCTGCAAATAACGTTGCATTAACTAGACTGTCTCTTTGCACAACAATATTCCCATTTTCATCATATAAAGTATAAGAGGTCTCGTTAAAAGTATTTGGAAGCGCGCTTGAATTATTTGTGAAGATCTTTATAACAAAACCGGCTGGGTAAACCGATACAGGAGAGATCTGCGATTGGTATGTATTATTAAATAAATTCTGATCGGTTGTGCCATTAACCGAAACAATTGTTGCACTAAAGTTATTAGTAGCATTTGCAGTGTATATTGCTAATGATGGAGGAAATACAACGTTGGTCTCTTCAAGAAAATTTAAATTGCCTGTCCATGTATATGATAAAGGTGTATTACCAACTATTCCATAATTAAAAGCAACATTTGTAATTGTGCTGGTACCTACATTTTTAATTTTTATTACGGGGTTTCTGCAGGTTGGATTGCTTCTGACATAATTCTCATTTTTAGAAGGAGAGATAATATCTTCAATTGAAACATCCAGCGTATGATTTGGCGCGCTGAAGTCAATTACCTGCGATGAGAATTGGTAACCTGCCTGCGCATTTGTTTGGTTAGATGCCGTGTATGGCTGCATATCAATATCTGCGGTATACGTTGTATTAGGTGTTGTAAGCGAAGTAATATCATGATAAATAGGCCATACAACAGCTCCCGGGCACCAGTTGGCCCTGTCGTAAACCCACGTGCCGGTTTGTGGTGATACATTGTTAAGGCCACAATCATTGCGCCACAATTGTTTTTGTGCCACATTGCTGCTGTTTATTTTAAGATCATAATACTTGCTACAAAATTCAGAACAATCTGCATCATCGGCACCATGGCCACTGATTGAATTTTTGATAAACGTTTTTGCAACCGGAGTAGTGTAAGAAAATGTTTTTGCTGTTAAATGATTTTCTATTGGGTCAATTGTTTTTCCGTATGAGTAATAACCTTCATACATGTTTCTTGCAGATAGGGCATCCATTGGTGGAACACCTTCAATTAATTCTAATTTTAATGTTATTGTGAATCCCCAAGAATAACCACTGTAAAAAAAACGGAAGCCTGTTGGGCCTTCAAGCGATTTTGCGTAATCAGAAACTTCGATCACGTAATCGTGTTTTCTGTTGGTAGTTAACCAATCTGTTGCATAGGGTGTAATAACCCTTGCAATTTCAACGGTATCTTTTCCAAAAGGCTTAGCGTAAATTTGTGTTGTATAATCCCATGAACCGCAATATTGTTCACCAACGTCACAAGCGTATCTTCCTAAAATATAATGCAGGCGCATTTTGCGGTACCTTATACCTGTTGGCAATGTAGCCGTGGTATCATAAGCACCGTAAGCTTTTATTTTTCTAAGATTATAAATGGTTACCCATGTTGTATCTCCTGGATTTGCTTTTACTGTTGAAGAAAAAACTTCTAATATTAAAAGACTTAATAAAATTTTTTTGATAGTTGATCTGAACATTTTTTATAGCATTTTATGTAAAAATACACAAAAAATTAAATCGTTTTAGATTTTAACGTTTTAATTTCAAAACTAAATTGTAACATCTTGTTTGTCAAAATATTAAATTTAAAACAATGGATTAGTTCCATTAAAGCAAATTAAGCCGGATTTTATTTTTAATTTTAGGCTTCAACAAATTCAAGAAATAAAAGTATGACCCCTCCTGAAATAAATAATTTAAATCCGCAAGACGAAATTCCTAAATTCGAAACGAATACAGGTAATATCAATAATAACACTAACACAAATATGAACTATTCAAATGGTGGAGGTCAAAACCTGCCAAACAGTGTTGGAGTTTTAGTTTTAGGAATTCTTGCTATTTGCTTTTTTTGGTGTTATGGCCTTCCTTCAATTATTATGGCCATCATTTCATTAGTGCTTGCTTCAGGCGCAGAAAGGGAATACCAACTTAACCCGGGAAAATATTCACTGGCGTCTTATAAAAATGTAAAGGCAGGCAAGATCTGCTCAATTATTTCGTTAAGCTTAATTGGCCTATCAATTATAGTAGTTGTTCTTTTTGTGGTCATTGCCGGGACAGCCTTAAGCGGATTTCACTGGTAAATTTTGAATAACCTAATAAACTTTTTAGAACAGCATTTGTTTACTTGCTCTACAAAAAGCATTATTGGTATGAATTGCCCGGGCTGTGGCATGCAGCGTGCTTTTATAGCGCTTCTTAAAGGCAACCTGGTAGAAAGCCTGGAACTTAACGCCAGTTTGATCCCTTTTTTAATAACTATTTTTTATACAATTGGGCATTTACTTTTTTCTTTTAAGAATGGGCCTAAGTATATTGTGATCTCTGTGGTGATAACAACGTTAATATTAATGGTAAACTTTGTTATAAAACTAATTTTACATTCTTAAAAGTTTTTATTTCCTTTAATTTTGAATAAACTAACGATCCTGTTGGTTGTTCTTATTACAAAATTTTTATATGAAGGCAGAAATTGTTGATGAGGAAATTATTGAAGTTATTGGTGCTCGCTCTCATAACTTAAAAGATATTTCACTTACTATTCCACGAAACAAACTAGTTGTTATTACCGGCTTAAGCGGCTCCGGAAAATCTTCTTTAGCATTTGATACTATTTATGCCGAAGGCCAACGCCGTTATATTGAAAGCTTTTCTTCTTATGCCCGCCAGTTCTTAGGTAACCTCGAAAGACCGGATGTTGATAAGATCTCAGGCTTAAGTCCTGTGATTTCTATCGAACAAAAAACGGTTAATAAAAATCCACGTTCAACGGTTGGCACTATTACAGAAATATACGATTTTATGCGCTTGCTTTTTGCACGCGCCGGGCAAGCCTACTCTTATGTTACGGGTGAAAAAATGGTACGTTACAGTGACGACCAGATCATGGACCTGATAGAAGCAGATTACAAAGGCAAAAAAATAAATTTATTATCACCGATCATTCGTGCACGTAAAGGTCATTACCGTGAATTGTTTGAAGATATCCGTAAACGTGGCTTTAATAAAGTGCGCATTGATGGACAAATTCTTGATATAACTCCTAAAATGCAGGTAGATCGTTACAAAATTCATGATATTGAAATTGTGATCGATCGCCTTGAAATTACAAAGGATATTCGTACGCGTTTAAATTCTTCTTTACAAACCGCCATGAAACATGGTAAAGGTGTATTAATGGTGATTGAACATGAAGAAGAAAACCCAAAAGCAAAAAAGAAAGTAAAAGGTACGGAGGCTAAACCTAGATTTTTTAGCCGTTTATTAATGTGCCCTACAAGCGGTATTAGTTATGATGAGCCGGCACCAAATTTATTCTCCTTCAATTCGCCATACGGTGCTTGCCCGCAATGTAATGGACTTGGCGAAGTTTCAGAAATTGATATTTCAAAAATTGTTTCTAATCCAAAAATATCCATTGGTAAAGGAGCTATTGCACCTATTGGTGCACAAAAAAGTGGCGGTGGTTGGATCTTTAAACAAATAGAAGCTATTGGCGCTGCACATGAATTTACGTTGGATACTCCTTTTGAAGATCTGAGTGAAGAAGCTGTGAATGTTATTTTATACGGAAGTGATGAATTGTTTAAGATCACCACTGAAGGTGGAACCTACGATACAAATTTTGAAGGTATTGCAACTTTTATAACAAGACAGGCAGAGGATGATCCAAGCCCGGGAATGTTACGTTGGGCGCAGGGTTTCACAAATAAAAAAGATTGTCCTACTTGTCAAGGTACACGTTTAAAAAAAGAATCGCTTTATTTTAAGATTGCTGATAAAAATATTTCAGAGCTGGCAGAAATGGATATTTCTGTTTTACAAACCTGGTTTAAGGATGTTGAAAAAAAATTAAGCAAAAATCAAAATGCTATTGCAATTGAAGTGTTAAAAGAGATCCGTGCGCGTATCCAATTTTTAATGGAGGTGGGCTTGGATTATGTTACGCTGAACCGGTCGTCTAAAACCCTTAGTGGAGGTGAGGCACAGCGTATTCGTTTGGCTACACAAATTGGTTCACAATTAGTGGGCGTATTATATATATTAGATGAGCCAAGCATTGGTTTGCATCAGCGCGATAACGTGCGCCTCATTGACGCATTAAAAAACCTGCGGGATGTTGGTAATAGTGTGTTGGTGGTTGAGCACGATAAAGACATGATGCTGGAAAGCGATTATGTGATCGATATTGGTCCGGGTGCCGGAGTGCATGGTGGACGTGTGATCGCGGCCGCGCATCCAAAGGAGATGTTGAAATTTAATACCGTTACCGCGCAATATATTACCGGTAAATTAAAAATTGAAGTTCCAAAAGAACGCCGTAAAGGCAATGGTAAAAAAATAACTTTAAAAGGTTGTACCGGGCATAATTTAAAAAATGTTAGTGTAGATTTTCCTTTAGGTAAATTTATTTGTGTAACAGGTGTGAGTGGCAGTGGAAAGAGTAGTTTGATCAACGAAACGTTGTATCCTTTATTGTCAGCACATTTTTATAATTCAGAAAAAAAACCTTTGGCATATAAATCAATTGCAGGTTTAGATAATGTAGATAAAGTAATTGAAATAGATCAATCACCCATTGGCAGAACGCCACGCAGCAATCCTGCAACATACACCAATGTATTTTCTGACATCAGAAATTTATTTGCAGAATTACCTGAGGCAAAAATTCGAGGTTACAAACCAGGTCGTTTTTCGTTTAATGTAAAAGGTGGCCGCTGTGAAACCTGTGGTGGAGCAGGAGTGAAGACCATTGAAATGAATTTTCTTCCGGATGTTTATGTGATGTGCGACGTATGTAATGGTAAACGTTATAACCGCGAAACATTAGAGGTTCGTTTTAAAGGAAAGTCTATAAGTGATGTATTGAATATGACGATAGCCCAGGCTTGTGAGTTTTTTGAGATGGTACCGAATATTTTTCGCCAGATAAAAACATTGCAGGATGTTGGTTTAGGATATATCACCTTAGGACAACAGGCTACAACGCTTAGTGGCGGAGAAGCGCAACGTGTGAAGCTGGCAACTGAATTAAGCAAACGTGATACAGGAAACACCTTTTATATTTTAGATGAACCGACAACGGGTTTGCATTTTGAGGACATTCGTATCTTATTAGAAGTATTATACCGCCTGGTAAATAATGGCAATACCGTTTTAGTGATAGAGCATAATATGGATATTATTAAAGTGGCCGATCATATTATCGATCTTGGTCCTGAAGGGGGCAAAGGCGGCGGAGAGATCTTATTTACAGGCACTCCCGAAGATCTTATCAAAGAAAAAAGAAGTTATACGGCGCCTTTTTTGAAGAAGGAATTGAAAGGCTGATAATTATTTTTCTTTTTCATGGATATTTACACATGTAAGATTATTTCATAATGTGTAAAATAAAGTTTATTTGATCAAAGTAGTTTTGTTTTCATAAAACCCAAAAATATGAAAAGAAAATTATTAATTAAGAGTTGCTTTTACCTGATGCTAGGCGTATCAAGTCTTAAAGCACAATCACCCTGTCAGTTAGTAACATCATTAACACCAAATACGCCAGTTTGTGCTGGAACACCGGTATTACTATCTGTAAGTGCCGGAGGTGCAAATTTAGGAAGTGGTGTTGACGGTTTACTAACAATAAATTCAACCTATTATACAGATAACGTAAAATCTGCAGTAGTAGGGTCAAACCTTTCAGGTAGTAATAAAGTGAGGGTTGCCAGTACAGTAGGATATGCTGTAGGTAACGAGGTACTTGTTATTACTATGCAGGATGCCAATACAGTTGGTAATTTAGTTGGAAAGTATGAATACAGAACGATATCTTCTATTTCGTTAGATACATTGCGTTTTACGCAAAATATTTCAAATTCTTATATTGCAAGTGCAACGCTTAAGCACCAGGTTATTAAAGTGCCGCAGTACACTAATGTAACTATTAATAGTGGCGGTGTTTTAACATGCGCTGCATGGAACGGAACCGTTGGCGGAGTGCTTGCTCTTAAAGCAACCGGATTAATTACTGTTAATGCAGGTGGTTCAATTAATGCAAACGGAAAAGGATATCGTGGTGTTACTCAAAAAGCAGCATTATGGAGAAACGCGGATGGCGGACAAGGCGAAGGAATTTATGGAACAGGTATTGGAAGCGGAGCAAATTATGGTTCAACTTCAAATAATTCCGGACCATGGTTAAGCCCTAACGGAAATGGCGGCGGCGGCGGAACCGGAACCGGTGATTCTGGCGGCGGCGGCGGCGGCGGTTATGCTTCTGCAGGATCTGTAGGTGTTAATTGGGGTCATGCTCCGGGATTAGGAGGACTTGCTGTTGGAAATTCGAGTGTAACTCTTTTAATAATGGGTGGAGCCGGTGGAGAAGGTGGTGCTGATGAAGATGGTGCTTACTCAGGAGCCGGTGGAAACGGTGGCGGTATTGTTTCTGTAACAACTAATTCAATAATAGTTACAGGAAATGTTTCTTCTAACGGAAATATTGGTGGTGGAGCAAGTAATGGTGCACCCGGTGGTGGCTGCGGTGCAACTGCCGGTGGTGGCGGTGCTGGAGGATCGGTTAATCTTGTTATGAATTCTTTTTCAGGATCAGGTGCTAATATTACAGTTTTAGGTGGAACCGGCGGGCTTAGTACCGGTGGTTGTAACAGCGGTGGTGCTACAGGTGGTGCAGGTAGCAACGGTAGAATTCGTTTAGATATGCCTGGAACATTGCCGGTAACAAATCCGGTAGCTTACCAGGGTACAACTACAGTTGCAACAGGCGTTACTTATCTTTGGTCAAATAGTGCTACTACTTACAGTACATTTGTTACGCCAAGTGTTACTACTAACTATACTGTAACTATAAACGCCACTTCAGGTTGTACCGGTGCAAGTTCTGTTGTAGTTGTAAATGTTAACCCTCTACCAAACGTAACGGTAAATAGTGGTGCTATTTGTGCAGGTCAATCATTTACAATGAGTCCTTCTGGAGCAAGCACATATACATTTTCTAGTGGAACAGCTATTGTAACACCTGCTTCTAATTCGTCATATAATGTTAGCGGTACGGATATAAACGGTTGTGTATCAATGGTTGCTGTTAGCGATGTAACGGTTAACGCTTTGCCGCTTATTACTGTTAATAGTGGTGCCATTTGTGCGGGTGATTCTTTTACTATGACACCATCTGGTGCAAGTACATATACTTTTTCAAGCGGAACAGATGTTGTGACGCCATCTTCAAATACATCTTATAATGTAATGGGAACAGATGCGAATGGTTGTACATCATCAATTGCTGCAGTTTGTGATGTAACGGTTAACGCTTTGCCTGTAATTACTGTAAATAGTGGAGCTATTTGCGCTGGTGATTCTTTTACAATGATTCCTTCGGGCGCAACTACCTACACCTTCTCAAATGGAATAGATGTTGTTAGTCCTCTAACCAACACTTCTTATAGCGTTAATGGCACAGATCTAAATGGTTGTATATCTTCTGTTTCAGCTGTTTGTGACGTAACGGTTAATGCATTACCGCTTGTTACAGTTAATAGCGGAGCAATTTGTGCCGGCGATTCTTTTACAATGATCCCTTCAGGAGCAAACACTTATACTTTTTCAAACGGTATTGATGTTGTTACTCCATCTTCAAGTACGTCGTATACGGTTAGTGGTACTGATGCTTTTGGATGTGTTAACACAACAATAAGCGCGGTATCGGTTAATGCTTTACCTGTAATTACAGTTAATAGCGGAGCTATTTGTATCGGTGATTCGTTTACAATGACGCCATCGGGTGCAAACACTTATACTTTTTCAAATGGAATAGATATTGTGACACCTGCTTCAAACACTTCTTATAGTGTTACAGGTACAGATGTAAATGGATGTGTATCATCAATTGCTGCTGTTTGTGATGTAACGGTTAACGCATTGCCGCTTATTACGGTTAACAGCGGTGTAATTTGTTCTGGAGATTCATTTACGATGACTCCCTCAGGAGCTACAACATATACATTTTCAAACGGAACAGATGTGGTAAGTCCATTAACTAATACTTCTTATAGCGTTAGCGGTACAGATGTAAACGGATGCGTATCATCAGTATCTGCTGTTTGTGATGTAACGGTAAATGCTTTACCTGTTTTAAATGCAAACTCAAGTAGTTCTTTAATTTGTTCAGGTCAACAGGCAACTTTAACAGTTAACGGTGCAGTAACTTATACATGGAGTACAACTTCAAATAATACTTCAATTGTTATTAATCCAACTGCTACAACTAACTATACCGTTAACGGCACAGATGTAAACGGTTGTTCAAATTCAACAACTATTTCTCAAAACGTAAGTATATGTACAGGCATTGCAAATAACAATTTCACTAATGATGAATTGATAAGTGTTTATCCTAATCCATCTAACGGTTTATTTAATTTAGAATTAAATACAGCTTCTCACATTATAGTTATTAATGCTTTAGGAGACGTAATAATAAACCAAAACATGAATTCAGGAACAAATAGCTTGGATCTTCAACAATTTGCTACAGGAGTTTACGTTATAAAAGTAGTACAAGGTAATAAACAACAAACTATTAAAGTTGTAAAACAATAGTAATAGCAATAGTAAAATAAAAACCTCCTGTTTGTATTCAAGCGGGAGGTTTTTTATGATACAGATCTTATTAAAAAAAAGGAGTTGTGGGAAACAAGTTTTACCTTTTTTTAAATCATTTTTTTATTATCTTTATTAAAGGGTTTAAACTTTCTTATAATGAAAAGTGATAATGATTTTATCTTTATAAAGGAAATAAGAACCAGTACGGTAAGGATTAGACTTTTAAAGTCAGGAATTATTCATTATACCTATTTATTAAATTCTGAAATTGATGAACAAGGTCATCAAATAAATCATGACGCGCTAATTGAACTGGTTGGAAAAAATGAATTGTTTCCAATTTTAATTGATTCTGAGGGACAGATAAATATTACACTCGAAGGAAGAAAAAAGGTAAGAGAATTAGAGTCCATTGTGCCATTATCACACAGGGCTATAGTAATTTCAACATTAAGTCAACGAATATTAGCTAATTTTTATATTAAGTTTCATAAACCGTTAGTTTCAACCAAAGTGTTTGACACACATACAGAAGCTTTAGTTTGGTTAAATAAGCGCCAGGTGAAAATTAAAACTGAATTATAGTATTTAATTTTTAATGTACCTAAACGTTCCTGACGAACTATCGATGGTAGTATTATTAAAGCTTTTAATCGTTTGCACTCTTTTAAAAACACCTTCAATGGTTTTCTTTCCGGTAATTACGCCACAATAACTGTAGTGGGATTTAAAGCTTTGTTGCGGGGAAGTCACGCTGCTGGTATTACCGCGGTTGGTTGCAGAATCGCCAACTACTTCCCAAATAACATTATTAATGGTTAAGATGTCTTTTTTGTTTTTGATTCTTATTTTTTCTGAAGTAGAAATATCTGTTGTTTTTGCCAGAACATATGGTGCCACATCTTCCTTCAGGTATGTTTTTTTTACACCAGTTTCTTCGTAGGTGTAATTTCCGTTCTTTGGTTTTTTGCAGGAAGTGATGACCGATAATAAAAGCATAACTGTAAAGGCTTTTACCAAAAAACTACGTATTCTTTCAGGGTTTATAAAATGTGGCATTGAACCAAATGTAATAAATTAAAGTTTATATTTTTTGTAAATATATTAACGACTTTTATACGAATTAAAGCCGTAAAATGGTTGGGTAAGATGATAAATAAAAAAGCCCGGTCGTTGAACCGGGCTTTAAAAAAAATTAGATTGAAAATTATTTTGCTGCTTCTTTAGCGGCTTTAATTTTTGCTTTAATATTCTCAGTAGTTAATGAACCCGGACGCTCAATTGGCGAACCTGTCGCCCTATCCCAGATCAAACTTGCTAATACACCCAATGCGCGGCTTACACCAAACAATACAGTATAAAAATCATGCTCATGCATGCCATAGTGCACTAATAAAGCTCCTGAGTGCGCATCTACGTTAGGCCAAGGATTTTTAATTTTTCCCGTACTTTCTAAAATAGGAGGTGCTACTTCATAAACCATTTGTACTATTTCACAAATATCATCATGCTTAATATATGTTTTATAAAAATCCTGCTGCGCGGTAAAGCGTGGATCTGTTTTACGTAATACGGCGTGGCCATATCCCGGTACAACTTTTCCTTCAGTTAAGGTTTTTTTAATGTACTCTGCAATTTGCTCTTTAGTTGGTAGGCCACCGCCTAAAGTTTCTTTCAATTCCATTATCCAACCTAATACTTCCTGGTTAGCTAAGCCGTGTAACGGACCAGCAAGACCATTCATACCAGCGGCAAATGCCAGGTAAGGATCGCTTAATGCAGAACCAACTAAGTGCGTTGTGTGAGCAGAAACGTTTCCACCTTCATGATCCACGTGGATAGTTAAATATAAACGCATTAAACGTTTCATATCAAATGCTTCGTAACCTAACATGTGCGCAAAGTTTGCTGCCCAATCCAATTTATGATCCGGTTCAATATGTACACCGCCTTTGTATTTACGACGGTAAATGTATGCAGCAATACGAGGTAAACGTGCAATTAAATTCATGCTGTCTTCGTAAGCATAATCCCAATAATCTTTTTTACTCATGCCTTTTGCATAGGCTTTTGCAAAAACAGATTCTGTTTGCATAGCCATAACAGCAATTACAAATTGTGTCATGGGATGCGTATCAGGTGGTAATTTTTCAATTACGTCAAATACATGTTTTGGAACGTTATTACGTTTTGTCCATTCTGTAGTAATGAATGTAACATCTTCCTGTGTTGGTAATTCACCCACAAGCATAAGGTAAAAGATACCTTCCGGCAATGGTTCTGTACCGCCCGGTGCTTTTGGTAATTTAGCACGCAATTCAGGTATAGAGTAGCCTCTAAAGCGAATTCCTTCTTCAGGATCTAAACGCGAAGTTTCGGTAACCATGCCAGGCATGCCGCGCATACCTTGGTATACTTGCGCTACGGTGATGTCTCCTAATTTAAGGTCACCATGATTTTTAATAATGTCTTTAATGTCTGCTGCTAAAACCTCTGCTTTAGCTTTAAATTTTTCTTTCAACGGATCCATTGGGATAATCTTTTATGGTTATAAATTTACAATCTGATCTTATATAAACAAAGTTATTTTGGGTTATTTTAAGTTTATTTTTTTATAAACGCCAATTTGGTCTGCCGTCACCCTGAACTCGATTCAGGGTCTCAGCACTAAAACCGTTTTGAGAACTAAGGCACTGAACCATCCTGATAACTATCGGAACAGTATGACCTTGTAACGCAATAATTAAATTTTAAGGAACAAACTTAAAGGATTTTCCTAAATACCTTGCTGCGCCTCCTAATTGCTCTTCAATACGTAATAACTGGTTGTATTTTGCGATTCTATCGCTACGAGATGCTGATCCGGTTTTGATCTGTCCGCAGCTTAAAGCTACTGCAAGATCAGCAATAGTAGTATCTTCAGTTTCACCGCTTCTGTGGCTCATAACGGAGGTATAGCTGTTGGTTTGAGCCATTTGTACGGCGTTGATGGTTTCGGTTAAAGTACCTATCTGGTTAACTTTTACTAAAATAGAATTGGCAACACCTTTACTTATTCCATCCGCTAAACGGTTTACATTCGTTACAAAAAGATCATCTCCAACCAATTGAATTTTATTGCCTAATTCATCGGTCACTTGTTTCCAGCCGTCCCAATCGTCCTCACCAAAACCATCTTCTATTGAGATTATTGGATATTTTTTGCACCAATCTGCCCAATAAGTTACCATTTGAGCAGAGGTTAATTTATCGCCTGTAGATTTTTTAAAGTGGTATACTTTTTCTTTGGCATCATAAAATTCAGATGCAGCAGCGTCCATAGCAATATAAATATCTTCACCAGCCTTGTAACCGGCTTTATCAATAGCCTGCATTACAGCTTTAATAGCATCTTCGTTATTTTTAAAGTTCGGGGCAAATCCACCTTCATCGCCTACGTTGGTGCTCATTTTTTGATCTTTTAATACGGCTTTTAAATGATGGAAGATCTCTGTTCCCATGCGTAAACCTTCGCTAAAAGATTCGGCGCCAATTGGCATGATCATAAATTCCTGGAAATCGATGCCGTTATCGGCATGAGACCCACCATTTAGAATATTCATCATGGGTATTGGTAATAAATTAGCGTTTACGCCGCCAACATAACGGTATAAAGGCGTGCGGCTTTCTTCCGCAGCTGCTTTTGCAACTGCCAAAGAAACTCCTAAAATAGCATTGGCGCCAATATTTGCCTTATTTGGCGAAGCATCCAGCTCTATCATCTTGGCATCAATTTCTGACTGATCAAAAATGTACATGCCTTTTAAATTCTCGCGTAACACAGTGTTAACGTTATTTACAGCATGGTACACACTTTTGCCCATGTATATTTTTTTATCGTTGTCACGTAATTCAACAGCTTCATGTGAGCCTGTTGATGCGCCTGATGGCACAGCGGCGCGGCCTAAAATTCCGTTTTCGGTTACAACATCTACTTCAATAGTTGGATTGCCACGCGAATCTAAGATCTGGCGGGCGGTAATGGAGTTTATAAATGACATATTTTGCTGGGTTAAGGCTTTGAAATTAATAATTTTTTAGGAAACGGAATCGTATAATTTTAAGTCTTTTATTAAAAACTACACACTATTTTAGTAATTAATACGTTTATATTTGTAACCTGTGAAACTTTTTTTAAAAATAGCTACTTTTTCGTTTTTAGCGTTTGTATTGCTCTTTGATCTTACATCCTGCAAAAAAGATAAGCTTATTTTGGACTCGAACGCAAAGGTTCAGTTCTCGCAGGATTCTGTTTTGTTTGATACCGTTTTTACAACTATTGGTTCTTCCACGAGAAATATCCGTGTTAGAAATAAAAATGATCAGCCAATAAAAATTTCATCCATCGATCTTCTTGGTGGAAGCGCTTCGCCATTCATCATTAATGTAGATGGTAGCCCGGGCCGTTCGTTTACCGATGTTGAAATTGCTGCTAACGATAGTATGTATATTTTTATACAGGTAAACGTTAATCCAAACAATGCTAACTCTCCATTGATCATAAACGATGCTATAAAATTTGTTGTTAACGGCAATACGCAAACCGTTTACCTGGAAGCATGGGGACAAGACGCTTATTATTATTACCCAACCGATGCCATTAAATTTAAAGATGGCTCTTATTTACCTTATTCACGCATCAGCCAATCTGATAATGCCGTTGTTACTTTAAATACTGATAAACCGCACGTTATTTATGGTTACCTGGTTGTAGATTCTACACAAAAATTAATTATTAATGCCGGTACAAAAATTTACTTAAATAATAAGGCCGGGCTTTGGGTTTACCGTTATGGCGAATTAAACGTGAACGGACAAAAAGGTAACGAAGTTGTTTTTACCGGTGCGCGCCGCGAAAAAGATTATAGAGATGAACCGGGACAGTGGGATAGGATCTGGATAAACGAAGGAAGTGTAAATAATTCTATTGATTATGCCATTATTAAAAACGGCACCATTGGTGTACAGGCCGAATTAATGGGTGGTGCCGGTGTATCTTTTGCCACCGAACCAAGACGTTTAAAAATAACCAATACAAAAATTCAGAACATGAGTATATGGGGTTTTTACGGCGTGGGTTATAATGTGTATGGTGGAAACAACGTTTTTAGCAGTTGTCAGGAACACTCCATCAATCTTACGTTAGGTGGGAAATATACTTTCCTGCATTGCACCTTTGCTAATTTTTGGGAGGAAGAAAAGAATAGAGAAAAACCGACTGTTAACATCAGTAACCATGTTGATTCTTATATTTTTCCTTTAGATTCTGCTTATTTTGGAAATTGTATTGTTGATGGAAAACTTACAAATGAAATAGGTTTAGATCTTGATGAATCGAATGCAAGCTTTCCTCCAAAATTTACATTTAGCAACTGCTGGTTAAAAACAGATATGAATACAAGTGATGTAAACAGGTTTAAGAATATAATAAAAACAGGCTCAGGCTCTCTGGCATTTGTAGATTATGGTGTGTATGATTTTCACGCACCAAACGAAACAAGAACTAAGGGTTTTTCAAATCCGGACGCAACTGCAGATGCTCAGAAATTTCTTTTAGATCTGGATGGGCCATCCTCTTCACGTAATACCACAAATGTTACTGTTGGGGCGTATGAGAATTAGTTTTTTTAATTTAATTATTCAAAACACACAGCTTTGTCATCCTGAACTTGATTCAGGGGCTCAGCACTCAACTGTAGTGATTTTTTAGTGCTGAGATTCCGGCTCAAGGCCGGAATGACGGTTTAGTTTGTCATCTCATTGTCACCAAAATTAGTATTGCAAGCTATCTCTTTTCGCCTTAAATTTGCGGGCAATAAATGAGCTCTATTTCTACATCACCACACAAACAGATCATATACTGGCTTTTTGCCGGTTGTTTTTTAATTTATATAATGGTGGTAGTTGGCTGCTTAACGCGCTTAACACATTCAGGCCTATCAATAACCGATTGGAGTTTTATGGGCTCTGTGCCGCCTTTAAATGAGCAAATGTGGCAGGAGCGTTTTGAAAAGTACCAGCAAAGTCCCGAATTTCAAAAAATAAATTATACAATGACCATGCAGGAATTTAAACCCATTTTTTTGTGGGAATATATTCACCGCATGATCGGTCGTACCATGATGTATGTTTTTGCCATTGGTTTTGTTTATTTTTTAATCAAAAAGAAAATTAAAAAAGATATGTGGCCCGGTTTTGTATTACTTTTTTTTATGGGCGCTATGCAGGCTGTGATAGGTTGGTGGATGGTATACAGCGGCTTGCAAAGTAAACCCGCGGTTAGTCATTACAGGTTAGCAACACATTTAATGAGTGCTTTTACTTTGTTTGCCTTTACATATTGGTTTGCATTACGTTTAATATATCCAAAAGAAAATGTTGAGGCATCTGAAGGGAGAAAATTAAAAGGTACTACTGTTTTATTTTTTTGTGTATTGATCTTTCAAATAATTTTTGGCGCATTTACTGCTGGTTATGTAGAAGGGGCCGATTCACATATTCGTCCGGGACATATCTTTAACACCTGGCCAAAAATGGGCAATGAATGGATGCCCGAACAGGTTACCATGAAAGCTTCTTTTTTTGAGAACATGTTCGAGAACGCCAGTGGCATACAATTCGTTCACCGTACAACTGCATTCATTGTTGCTATTTTAATTTGTATAATATGGTATCGTTCTAACAAATTAAAATTAACCAAACAACAAAACACAGGTATTACTTTATTGATCTATGGTGTTACCATTCAGTTTATTTTAGGAATATTAACGTTATTATACCAGGTTCCGGTAATTATGGGGGCATTACATCAAACAGGAGCCTTCTTTTTATTTTTAAGTTGCATATATTTACTCTTTCATTTATTTAATAAAAAAGCATTAAGCTAGTGGACGAATTTAATACAGAGCAATCAACAGGTGGTGGATATCCCCCAAAACCAATTGTGGCTACTAAAAGCCAGAATGCTTTAGTGCGTTCTATGTTAAGCTTATTTATTTATGGCTTAATGTTTTATTTTTTGTTTGATAGTAACCTTGCATATATTGCGGCCATACTTGTTGTAATTATCATTCATGAAATGGGCCATTTTTTATTCATGAAATTATTTAATTACAGTAATGTAAAAATATTTATTGTGCCGTTGCTTGGAGCGTTTACTACCGGTAAAAAACAACAGGTATCTCAAGGGCAATTAAGCATTATTATTTTAGCGGGCCCGGTTCCGGGAATTATTATTGGCTGCATTTTATTTTGGATAAATAAAGATATTAATAACGATACATTAAAAATGCTTGCCAATTCTTTTTTGATTATAAATCTTTTAAATTGTTTACCTTTTTATCCATTAGACGGCGGGCGCTTGATAGAGACCTTATTCTTTAAAGAGAATCATATTATCCGTTTGGTATTTGGTGTTATCTCAATTATATGTCTTGTTGGTTTATTTCTTTTCTTTCAAAGCTTTGTAATGATCATTGTTCCCGTTTTAATTGGTTTGGAGATTTATAATGAAACAAAACACCAAAAGATCCGTGATTATCTGCGCCAGGAAAAAATTAATTATCATACCGACTATGAAAATCTTCCGGATAAAGATTATTGGTTGATCCGTGATTGTTTGATCATGTCGTTCCCAAAAAAATATGTTGGCGTTGTGCCGGGAAGGCATGAATACACTATTGCCGAGCCTTTACTGATACAACATATTTCAGCAGTACTACAAATAAATTTAAAATTCGATCTTAATTTCTTTAAGCGCATTTTAATAGTGTTGTTCTATATATGTATGTTTGTTGGGCCGCTTGTACTTGTAGGCTTACATCTTTAATTTTCCAAACTTTCTTCTTTATCATTTTGTGGTATGATCTTTATCATAAAGGCTCAGTCGTAATTACCCTATTTTTGCTGTATTAGTAAGTCTATTTAGCCCGTTGGCATCAAATTTGATAAAGAAATATAATCAATTAATACAATATAATTATGTGTTTTTCGGCAGGGGCAAGTTTTACAGCAGCAGCGGTTTTAGGAACTATTGGTATTGTAACTTTACGAAAAGTTAGTACGCGCTCCCAAATTATGTATGCTAGTATTCCACTTTTATTTGCAATACAGCAGGTGAGCGAGGGTTTATTATGGTTATCATTATCTTATGCCGGATATGAGGCATGGCAAACATCGACAACTTATTTTTTTCTTTTTTTCGCCCAATTTTTATGGCCTATTTGGATCCCCGGAGCAATACTTTTAATGGAGCGAAACAAACAACGGCAAAAGTTATTATGGATACCAGTTATTGCAGGAGTAATATGCTCTTTTGTTTTGGCATACCGAATGATCTTTAATGTTGTTTATGCTGAAATTGATAGTAATCATATTTCTTACGTTATTGGATCAACCCGGGGGCAGGTAATAGTAAGTAGTATAATGTACACTATCTCTATTCTTGTGCCAAGTTTTATTTCATCAGCGAAAGGAATAAAAGCCATTGCCTTTTTGCTCGTAATCTCTTTGTTAGCTACAAAAATAATGTACCAGGCGTATTTAGTTTCAGTATGGTGCTTTTTTGCCGCAACGATCAGTGTTTTAATTTATCGTGTGTTACACTTAGAGCAAAACAGAGTGTTTCTTTCAAATAAAAAATTAGAGCATAGAACGGATTGATACATAAGGATTTTAAACCACATAGACACTTAGATTTTTATAGGTTAATCAAAACTTATAAAAGTAAAACATAGGATTTTCTTCGCTGGCGAAGAAAATATATGTGAAACTTCTTACCATTTAGTCTGATCTTTTTCTATGTTTCTATGTGGTTAATTTTAATTTTTTATTACTTACTTAATCTTATATCTCAGTCCCAAATACAACATCCTCCCATAAATAGGTCCCCAAACCATACTGGCATCAAAGTATTTATTAAATGGCATATCGCTTGATACTATTGGGTTTGTTTGTTTGTAATTCAACGCATTCTCTACACCTAAATAAATATTAAAATCGGCAAGTTTAATTTTTGTGAGATAAGTTACCTGTCCCATCAAATTAAAATATTCAGGTGAGTATTTTGCTCTTTGATATTCTAAGGGATTGCTATCTGTAGCAGGTAAACGTTTTGCACCATTATACTGCGTAGTAAAATCATATTGCCAGTGACTGTTCTTTGTTTCGTAACTCAAATTAATAAAAGCCCTGTGCATGGATACCATTGGTTTTTGAATTAAACTTTGTTTGTAATTTACTTTTGTATCAACATAACGGTATGCGGTTTTTATAAAGAAGCGTTTTTTAGGTTCCATATTAAATTCAAACTGCATTGTGTTAGAGTAGGAGGAGCCATCTAAATTATAGATCAATACCTGTTGCGTATTATTATCAACATCAACTATAACCTGATCGGTGAAATCAGTTCTATAAACATCTAACGTTATATACGCGTCGCGGTAATTGATCTTAAATTTTTGTGTAAAATTTAATCCGTAATTATAACCAACCTCCGGTTTTAAGCCATAAGGTAAAGCTAGATCTGAGCTTTCCACTAACCAATCTCTTGATGAAGCCATTAAATAAGCATTATCCGCGAAAATATTAGCTGTGCGTAAAGCCCTGCCACCACTGAAGCGCAGTACGGATTTTTGTGTAAAAGCGTAACGTAAATGCAAACGTGGCGTAAAAAATAAACCGTAATAATTATGATAATCTGCACGAACACCGGCGATCAGATTAAATTTTTCACCACTATTGTGCGCAAATTCTAAAAAGGTTCCGGCAACCTGTTCCATGCGTTTGTATTTAAATAAACGAAATGTTTCATTCACATCATCATTTAAAAAACTTGCACCTAATTTGTAAGTGTTGCTTGTGGTTTTTATAATTCCCTGGAAAATATAGTTGGCATAAAATGTTTTTTGCAAGCCGGTATATTTATTATTGCCATAAAAATTTGTTTGATCGTGATTTAAGTACGAAAGCTGTAAGCCCATACTGGTAGCAGGTTTTTTATCAAATACAAAACCGGTTTTACTATACACTTCCCATCTTTCACTATCAATTCCGATTTTGTATAAGGGAATTGTATCGCTATAATTTTTTACTATTTCTTTAAATTGTCCGCCATCGCGCGTATCTTTCATGTACGAACCACCAAACTGCGCTTCAAAACCTTTGCCCGAATTGTAAGCATATTTGTTCATGATATTATATTGTTTTCCTGTTGGAATATCTGCAAAACCATCTTTATTAAGATCTTGCGCCAAAGGGTTAAAGCTGGCGTGACTTAAAATACCAACAGCAAATTTTTCATTTATCCTGCGGGATAGATTTAAATTATATTCGTTTCGGCCATTTTCATTTCCGTAAGCATTAAAATTTAATTTATCAGAATGTTCCGGATTTTGAAGCTCGGTATTTATCTGGCCTGTAAAACTCTCGTAACCGTTAACTACAGAACCAGCACCTTTACTGAGTTGTATGGATTGGATCCAGGTTCCGGGAATAAATGTTAAGCCATAATTTCCTGCAAGGCCACGCATGTAAGGCATATTCTCTTTAGTAATTTGCGCGTATTGTCCTGAAAGGCCAAGCATTTGAATTTGTTTTGTTCCGCTAACAGCATCAGCAAAGTTCACGTCAATACTTGGATTGGTCTCAAAACTTTCGGAAAGGTTACAGCAAGCGGCTTTCATTAATGAACGCTCGGTTAAAATTTCAGTTTTAATAGGATTTAAATAAGAGATCTCGGTACCCGTGCTGTAATAAACTATTTCTATTTCCTTAAGCTCAACGCCGTTCTTTAAAACGATCAACAAAAATTTATTTACATCGTTAATTAAAAGCGTATCGCTTTTGTATCCAATGGCATAAATAATAAGCTTATTACTTTCTGAAGAAGCTTTGATCAAAAAATCACCGTTCTTATCTGTAGTTGCGGCAATAGATGTTTTATCCCAAACCAGAGTAACGCCTGGTACAACTGTGGTGTCTTTCTTTTGGCCTATTTCAACTACTTTTCCTTTTATCTGCGCTTTAATGCATGCAATATTTACAACGCAAATTAAAGCAAGTAAATACCTGACCTTCATGTTTTACTTTTTAGGAAGCTCGCATTTTTTATCACGGTACTTACAGCACTCTGGTAGTTTTTTATATTTGGCATCTTCGCCTTTTAATGTACCAACATCATGTCCGCTGGCGGCAATTGCTTTTTCAATTTGTTCTAAGGTAACTTTGTCGGTTCTATAAGTTACGGTAACGGCTTGCGTTACTTCATCCCAAACGGCCAGCTTAACGCCTTTAATATCTGCTGCATTCTCAATGCGTGCTTTGCATTCTTCGCAATTACCTTTAACAGCTATAGTTGTAGTTTTTACACTTTTATCCTGTGCATTTGTTGTTGATGCAATAAATAAGGATAGGAATATTATGATTGTTCTCATTATAATTTTTTTAATTATTGATTGATTTTTAGAAATAAAAATTTGCCGAAAAGAGCTTTCGGATCAACAATTAAATTCTGAGAACAGAAGAAGATATAACCAAAGTGTTTTGAAGTTTTGGAGGCGGGGCTTCGAGAGAAGCTAAGTTAAGAGCAGGTTGAATTGTAAACCTGGGATCAGAGAATGGAAGATCTAAATAAAAAAGATCGCAAAATGTTTTTACAAGATCAGAAGCAGTGTTTTGTTTTAATGTAAAATCAGGAGTGTTTTTAAGAACAATGTTCTCGTCTTTGCAGCAACCATCATCCATTGGTTCAGAATCATCTTCATCGCCACCACAACAGCTGGTACCTTTAACAACGTAATTAATATTTTCTAATTCACCACCACAATAATGTAAAAAAACAGGAATACCAATAGCAGAAACAACATATGCTGTTACTATTAATCCGAATAAATATTTTTTAAGGGCGTTGATATATCAAAGTTAGAAAGAAAATGGCAGAATTTTGCTTTATAGCTTTCATTTTTTGTTAAATGATATAAAATTGCTGGGCAATATATGTTTTGTATATTTAGACAGAAATTAGTTAATTTGATTGATTATAGATCTAACCTTTAAAATTTATATATGTCAGTTTGGAGAGTAAAGCCTATCTCGGCCTTTGAGGCTGAGATGAAAAAAAGTGATTTAAAGCGCGTGTTAACACGTTGGGGATTAACATCCCTGGGTATTGGTGCTATTATTGGCGGTGGGATATTTACCCTTACAGGTATTGCTGCACACGATTTTGCAGGCCCTGCTTTAGCATTATCCTTTGTAATTGCAGGTATTGGCTGTTTATTTGCTTCATTGTGTTACGCAGAGTTTGCATCTGTTCTCCCTGTTGAAGGATCTGCTTATTCTTACGCGTACGGCACTGTAGGCGAATTATTTGCATGGTTCATTGGTTGGAATTTGATATTAGAATACATGATGGGAGCTACTACTGTTGCTGTGGCATGGAGTGGTTATTTTGTAAAACTATTACATTTGTTTGGTATTGATTTTCCTATTTGGTTGTGTAATGACATGACCACTGCCGCGGAAAAATGTGCTGAATTAGGAATGGCTGCACCAAGCTTTGCTTTTAATTTACCGGCTTTTTTAATTACATGGATCGTTACAGCAGTTTTAGTGAAAGGAATAAAAGAAGCTGCCAGTACAAACAACATCATTGTGATCATTAAAATAGCCGTTGTTCTATTCGTAATAATTGTTGGCGCATTTTATATTAAAACAGAGAACTGGACACCTTTTATTCCTGAAAAAGTTCCGGTACTTGATGATGCAGGCGCAGCAACCGGTAAATTCACATTTGGTTTTGGAGGTGTGCTCACGGCTGCAACTATCGTTTTCTTTGCGTATATAGGTTTTGACGCGGTATCAACACAAGCTGGCGAAGCTATTAATCCTAAAAAAGATGTTCCTTTTGCCATTGTTGCTTCTCTTGTAATTTGTACCGTTTTATATATTTTGGTTTCACTTGTGTTAACGGGTATGGTAAGATACGACCAGCTGGATAAAGCGGCTCCTGTTGCATCTGCCTTTTCAGGTATAGGTTTAAATTGGGCGGTGTTTTTTATTACAATTGCCGCCACCGCAGGTTTAACTTCTGTAATGCTGGTGATGATGCTTGGACAAACCCGTATCTTTTTAGGGATGGCTAAAGATGGCTTATTGCCAAAAGGTATGTTCGGTGCATTGCACCCGAAATTTAAAACACCATACCGGAGTACTATTTTAGTGGGAGCTATTGTTTCTATTATTGCTGCCGTTACTCCCATCGGTAAAATTTCTGAAATGTGTAGTATGGGAACTCTATTAGCCTTTGCAATGGTATGTGTGGCAGTAATGATGTTACGCTACAAAAAACCAGAGTTAGACCGTCCGTACAAAACACCGGCATTGTATTTAGTCGGAACGTTAGGCGTGTCATTTAATATTTTCTTAATGTGTTTTGTAAGACCTGAAACATGGGTGGCATTTTTAATATGGGGTACATTAGGTATAATCGTTTATTTTCTATACAGTAAGCGAAATAGTAATTTAGAAAAGACAAAGGATAAAGAAGTAGACTTTATGTAAATAAAAAAAGCGGATCATTTGATCCGCTTTTTTTATGAAAATCTTTTTAGGCCCTTATGCTTTGGAAAACGGCTGAGGGATGAGGCTTAGATTTTAAAATTAAAAGTATAATAACAGTTATTTTTAGAAGGGTAGTGAGATGTCATATCTAATGATTCGGCAAGATCTTTTATCAACTCTAAGCCTAAAGTATGTTTAGCTATTAATTCTTTAAAGTCAAATCCCAAACCGTTATCGCCGATCTTTAATTCAATTTCATGTTCTGTTTTTTGCTGAAGGTTTATACTAACTTCATAATCTTTTGTTTTGTCAGAAGCATATTTTATTGAGTTCAATAATATTTCAGAAATAATAAGCCCCAGGTGAATTGCTTTTTTAGTGGAGATCAAAAAACCAGTATAATTAACGTTCACTTTAAAGTTATGATTGATCTGCGGGTAGGTTACACGGAATTCAAGGATAAGCTCTTTAATATAGTCAGATAGATTTAAGTCAGAATATTGGTTATTCTTTTCCAGCATATCGTGGATCTTGAGCATAGAAAAGATCCGCTGCTCATATTCTTCTATCAGGGCTAAAGATTCTTCATGTTTTACTTTGTTCTTCCTTAAACGCAGTAAACTGATCAAAATAGAAAAATTATTCTTTACGCGATGGTTGATCTCTTTTAAAAGAATTTCTTTTTCATGTAATAGTTTTTCAAGTTTATCTTGTGCAGCGCGTCTTTTACGACTTTCTAAATTAGAGGCCATTACAAACGATACGCTTAAACAAAAGCTTATCATATCTTTAGTAAATTCTTTTTTAGAGCTTGTTTTTTCATAACACATTACACCAACCAATTCACCCGATATCCTTAAAGGAATATCGAGCAAAGTGTAAATGTCATTCTCTTTGGCATACTTATCGCTAAACTCTTTTGTAAGCGGGTGTGTGTAAATATCTTCTGCTATAATAATTTCGTTAGATACCAAGGCATTAAAATAAATGGGATGATCGCGTTTTAGTAAAATACTGTTCTTGCTGAATTGCCTGTTACGCGTATCATACTCTCCTATCGATATCAAAGCGCTTTGATCCTGGTTAAATAACCAAACATTCATGCGTTCCATTTTTAAACAAAATAAAATGCGTTTGGCAAAGTCGATCATAATATGATCAATATCATCTCTTTTGAGGAAGTGAATTTTTGATATGCTATTTAGTTCTTCTAAAAGATTAACTTCTTGTTCTTCAACCATAACATGAATATTATATTAAAGATAAAATAATACTTATTAGAAACAAATCTATTTAACAATAAACTTAAAAAAGATGTAATAAGCAGTAACAACAAGTTTTGCCACTAATTTTCACTAATAACACCATTTATTGGTTCACTAATTAGTGCTTTTTGCAAGCATGCCTGCAAATAATATTACACGAATTTTGAATTTAAAATAAGTTTTGTAAATGATTTGAGAAACTAGTGTAATTCGTGGCAAAAAAAAATTTGCACAGTGTTAACTTAATTTTTGATAAGTTTGCCACCACCTGTCGGGGATCTCATTACTGATAGCTAGTTCATAATCCTTGTAGCTACATGGTATCAGGGTGTGACGTTCGAATTTAAGATCTTTATGCGGCGGGTAGGGGATCTCCATCCACCAACGATCGCTTTTTTTGCTCTTATAAAAATTAATTTCATATTTATCATCCTGCAACACTACATGAAAACGAATGTAATCAGGATTGGTGCGGCTCGGAAAATCATTTTTACGATTGTAAAAACCATCAAAAAAACACCAGATCATTTGCGCGGCAAGATGTGCTGTTTTTCCACTCTCATCAAACTTTGGATTTAACTCATAAATCCCAATAGATGACAATTTATCATTCATGCCGGCATAACGCATTATCTGGCAAGCTTCTTCCGAATAAAAGCCATTTGGTGAAGCATCAGGGTTTGCAGGTGCATCAGAATGTTTTATTGAAGAAATATCAAAAGAGATCATATCCGATTGGCGGATCACCGGCTCTGCTTCTTCTATTTTATCGCGCACTTGCCCTAAACGGTATACATCAAAATACAAACGGTTCATCATTTGTAAACTATTCTGATCTACCAGGTAAGTTTGATAACCAATGTTGCTATAATTAAAAAGATAATTAGGCTGGTGTAAAATAATTTTTCCTAGGTAAGAATGACTGGTAATATCTTCATCCGGATTACCAAGATCAAAGGTACTATCAACCGCGGTAATATTAATAGTTTGCTCAAGATCTTTATAACCTAAGAACTGCGCGTAGGTTAGATCCTGTGAGCCGCCAATAATTACAGGGATAATATTTTTGCGTATCAAATGATCTACAGTACTTCTTAATGCAAAAAAAGTATCGTCGGTAGAGTGGCCGGCGTTTATATTTCCAAGATCGGCAATGTTACCTCTAAAACCTGTATCGTAAAGCTTGTATAAAAATTCACGCACGGCATCGGGTGCTAATTTGCAGCCTTCATTATTCTCGCTGTTCCTATCTTCACAAACGCCAATGAGTGCAATATCCATTTCATCCAGTTCCGGAAAATCACTTCCTTCTTTATAAATAGTGAAAAGGTTACCAAACTGGGTTTCTTTTAAATTGTAATTATTTAAAATGTTATCGGTATTTACAGGACTAAAAAAATGGGCAATGTCGCTCATGCTGAATGAATTTTATTTAAAAATAGGTTTCATTTAACTGGAAAAGGGTGTTGAAAGGGATTTTATATTAACAGGGGGATATTAGGAACTATGTGTTCCATTGAGAGTGTCATGTCGAGCGGAGTCGAGACACTTTATCCAATTGCCTCGTCTTAACAATTAAATCAACTTCTTTTTTGGGCGCCTTAACGGGCTATTGCGGGCTCCGCTATCGCTCCGGTTTTTTGCCTTAGCAGGCAAAAGAACTAAACCCTTCATATCCCTGGCGCAATAGATCTCCGAACTATTAAATTTCTACATTGTCACAATTGTTGAAAAGAAGTTTCGTTAAAATTTTCAAAAAACACTTGCAGGTTAAGATTTAATATTTAACTTTGTATCTCAAAGTGCTTTAGTATGGAAAATCAACAACAACATTTAGATGCCTTAAAAGATATCAGGCAAATGATGAAGCAATCTAACCGCTTTTTATCCCTGAGCGGACTCTCTGGAATTTTTGCGGGGGTATACGCGCTAATAGGTGCTTACTTTGGACACAAGATCATTCATGATTATATCCGTAGTTTTTGGGTTGAAAGCAGGAACAATAGTCCTTTTGCCATGATCATCTTTAAATGTATTGTTATTTGTGCTGTTGTTTTAACCGCTTCGTTAATAACCGCTTTTATTTTAACTGCACGCAGAGCAAAAAAAAGCGGGCAAAAATTATTTGATCACACAGCTTTACAATTATTAATTAACCTTTTTATTCCATTGGCTGCCGGTGGTTTATTTTGCATAGCAATGCTTTATCACGGCAGAGATTATATTATTTTGGTTGGCCCTGCCATGCTTATATTTTATGGCTTAGCATTAATAAACGCCAGCAAGTATACACTGCATGATATCCGCTACCTGGGCTGCCTGGAAGTGTTGTTAGGTATTATATCATGTTTTTATTTAGGCTACAGCCTGCTTTTTTGGGCAATTGGTTTTGGTGTTTTACATATCGTGTACGGCACTATTATGTGGTTTAAATACGAACGCAAATCATAAACACGATTCAAGATACAGGACTAATGACTTAAGACTAAATTCTAACGACTTTAAAAATGATCAATCCAAACATACATAAACTTCATAAAGCCTTCGAAAGCAGGGTTAGGTTGGGTATTATGAGCGTATTGATGGTAAATGATAAAGTAGATTTTAATTCTCTTAAAGATCTTTTACAGGTAACCGATGGTAATTTAGCAAGTCATGCTTCTGCTTTAGAGAAGGAAGGATTTATACACATTAAAAAAGAATTTATTGGTAAAAAAACTTCAACTACTTACAGCGCTACTAAAATTGGTGTAAAAGCTTTTGAAGATCATTTAGATGCCCTTGAAAAATTAATTAAGAAACTGGATTAAAAAAATTTAAACAATTACTTTGAAATGCAAAGCGCTTTACCTATAATTGGAATAACATTGCTAAGTATAGCATCCTTATTGTTGATCATTTATGCAATAATCGATCTAATAAGATCAAAACCAATTGATAAAATAACCTTTGCAGTGGTATGTAAGTTCACCGCAGAGGTCTTATTTATAGGCATATTGCCGGGGATAGGTATTGCTTTTACAAATACTAAATGCGAGGAGCATCCTTTTCAAACAGAGAGTATACCTACAGCTTATACGCTATGGATCATTTTTGCCGCCGGTTATTTCATCTCAAAATATTTAAAGAAAAAACTTTCGCCTATTGCTATTTCAATAGTTTCGGCCATTATGGTAATTGGTTTATTGTTTACGTTTACTATTTGTATTCATTTTATGCCAATGTTTCCTGCGGCTATCTTTCCGGGAATTGGCCTCATGTACCTATCACCATTCTTTTGCTGTTTTTATTTATTAAAAGAAATAATCAGAATGAACGCATATTTAAGATCTTATCTGGAAACACAACAAACAATTTCAGGTAATATGATAAATGCGTTTTATTATTCCATCCAGCAAAATCACTTAGGTTTTGTAACCGTTCTTGTTGCACCATTCTTGTTGATCATACAGGCTGCTTTGTTTTTATGTGGACAACAACCTGATTCTGTTATCACTCAGTTTACTGAAAGCTGCGGTTATTTATTGTCAAAGTATCACGATTGTTCATGCGGTGGCGGTCATTACCTGTGTTCTATAGCCGCTAATGGAAATAAAAAACTGGTAAAGCCTACGCGCTTTGGTGTACGCGCAAATGAGCGTATTGTGGTTAATCGCCAGTTATTAATTGCAAATGCCTTTGAAAATTGGTTAGAAGATCACACGCCTAAATTGCACCATGTGATTCGCAGTTCTTATGATGCCTGTAACATTCCGGTAAACGAATGGTCGAAGCATAAAAGGTTCGCCAACGTATTATATATTTTAATGAAACCACTTGAATGGTTATTCCTGTTATGGTTATATCTATTCGATAAAAAACCTGAAGACAGGATCGCTAAACAATATTACCCAAAACAGGAACTGAATATTTATTTAAAAGAAAATAATTATGAAAGATCTAACTAAAATTCGCATTGCAATAATCGTGTTTGTTTCATTATTGGTATTAAGTGGCGTAACTGCTTTTCCTTTAAGAACAGAAATGGATTTTTTAATTCAACATAAAAACGCTTTTCCAGGTGCGCTGCCAAATTGGATACAGGCTGTTTACGATGCTGTTAAGCAAACACCTGACGTTGTTTTGTATGGCACCGATTGGCTGGCCTTTGCCCACATTATTATTGCTTTATTTTTCGTTCCCGTTTACATCGATCCTGTAAGGTATAAAGCCAATTTACTTGTTGCCATCACAGCCTGTGGCGCAGTATTTCTCCTTGCTTTTATTTGCGGCCCAATTCGCGGTATCCCTTTCTTTCATCAATTAATAGATTGTGCATTTGGATTTATTGGATTTTTTCCATTGTACTTCGTTTACAAAAAAATTGGTCAATTAGAAATTTCAATTAAAAAATAATAATATGAACACACCCGCAAAACATCCAAACAAGTTTGTCATGTTAGTATGGCAGCTTCACATGAAAATTGCTTCGTTTTCCGCACATCTTATCGGGCCTATTGTTTTTAATTTCGGAGCAAAAGAACCTGCATGGAAATTAAGTACTGCCGATCTTTTGAGTTTTCCAAATGGTAGCGTTGGTAAAACACTTGGTGAATTTTTTAAAAAGAACAGCTTGGAACCAATTGCTGGTGCTGAATCTCACGACCTTTATCATGTGCTTTTTGATTACTCAGCTTCTTTTAAAGATGAAGTAGCGCTTCAATTTTTTTTAAGAGGTAATGGTAAAAACTCTATCGCTTCCTTTAGTACTTCTATCGGAGCATGGTGTATACTTCCAACACAATGGTCATACCTTAAAGCTTCGTATACGCGTGGAAAAAAATGCGCGGATATTTCAAAGCTTGATCTTAGATCAATACTTTTCAAGGATATTAAAGAAGTAAGAGCAACGTTATTTGAAGAAGACAATATAAACGAGAAAAAAAAATAACATGCATTCAACAAAAAAACTAATTACCTGGGTTAGCTTATTTGCAATTGCTATGGGCTTTATGGAAAGCGCAGTAGTAATTTACCTGCGTGAATTATATTACAAAGGTGGTTTTGAATTTCCGTTAAAAGAGATCTCGCCATTTGTTGCCAGGATTGAATTTTTTAGAGAAATAGCAACTATTATTATGTTAGTTGGTTGTGGCATTATGGCCGGAAAAAACAAACTACAACGTTTTGCTTATTTTGTTTTAGCATTCGCTATTTGGGATATTTTTTATTATGTGTTCCTGTATGTTTGTTTAGGCTGGCCCCAGACTTTAACTACCTGGGATATTTTGTTTTTAATACCAATACCATGGGTTGGCCCCGTATGGGCACCTTGCCTTTTGTGTTTGTTAATGATCGTTGGTTCGGTATTTGTAATTTATAAAGTGGATAAACAGCCCAATTATAAAGTTAGTCGCTGGTTTTGGTGGCTTTTAATTTCAGGTGCATTAGTTTGCATTGTTTCATTTATGTGGGATTACTTTTGTTATATTAAAGGAGATTACTGGTCTATTAATTCCGGTAAAAATTTATTTTCTGAGTTAGAAACCTATGTGCCAACCGAATTCAACTCTCCTTTGTTTTTTACCGGCTTTTTACTAATGCTTTTTCCTGTTGCTTACTCAATTTACACATCCACAAAAATTAAAAATTAAACAAATGAAAAGAAATGATTGGTTACTGATCGCTACGGCAATTATTTTTAGCATCTTATTTTACAAACAAGCTACCGGGTTAAACTATTTATTATTTACAGGCCTTGTAACAGCAGTATTGGCATATTTTAATCCTGAAAAAATAAAGACAAAACAATGGTGGTATTATGCCGGATTAACCATGTTATGCGGCGTGGCTGTTTTTTATGTTAACAGTAATTTAAGCGTGTTTGCCTGTATTTTTTCTTTCTTTATTTTTTCGGGCAAGACCTTTAATTATAGAAATTCTATTATTGTTAATTTAGGTTTTAGTGTTGGCTCAATTGTATCATCCATTGTTTTTGTTATCCTCGATCAAATTCAATTGCGCAAACAAAATGTTGTCTCAACAAATACAAAAAAACTGAAGATCTATTTTGGTGTGGCTATTGCTTTAATAATTGCTGTTGTTTTCTTTGCTTTATATCAACAAGCCAATCCTTTATTTAAAGAGTTTACAAAGAACATTGATCTGAGCTGGATAAGCATAGGCTGGTGTTTATTTACAGTTTGGGGCTTTTTAGTGATATATGGATTAGTTTATTATAGAGATATAGCTGTTTTTTCGGAGTGGGATATTAAATTTAACCGAACACTCGAAAATACTGCAATTACTGAAGAACCAAAAGAGGTCAATAATAATACCGTAATCGCTTTAGCACTTTTTGGAATCTTAAACCTGATGTTGATCTTTGTGAATTCATTAGATCTTGCCAATTTATTGGGCTCGCATGAATTGCCTAAAGGTGTTTATTTATCCGATTTCGTTCATAACGCTGTTTGGAGTTTAATATTCTCAATAGTTATTGCAGTTGGCTTAATTATGTGGTTCTTTAAAGGCGATCTTAATTTTAATAAACAATCCAAAACATTAAAACTGCTTGTTTATTTCTGGATCCTTCAAAGCGCGGTAATGGTAATTTCTGCTATGGTGCGAAACAGCTGGTATGTGGCAGAATATCAATTAACCTATTTACGTATTGGTGTGTATGTGTTTTTGTCGTTGAGCCTGGTAGGATTGTTTTTTACTTTTTTAAAGATCAATAAAACAAAAAGCGCCTGGTATTTAGTACGTCAAAATTTTGAAGCCTGGTTCTTATTATTAAGCTTATGCTCTTTAGCTAATTGGGATAAGATAATTTCTGATTATAATATTGCGCATGCAAAAACGTTTAAGGCTTTAGATAAATCTTACCTGGTGGGTTTATCGAACGCTAATTTACCTGAGCTGACAACCGTTTTTTTTGGTGATAAAAGAGATAGTTTGTTCAACGAAAATGAAAAATTTCAAAAGCACTATGAGTTCAAGCAATATTCATGGCGCGTTTATGAATTTATTGTTGAAAATAAAAAAGAAACCTGGCAAAGCTTTAATTTAAGGGATAAAGCAATTGCCGAAAAAATGAATGAACATTTTAAAAATAATAGTATAACCCATATGTCTCTTGATTATTGGGGGCTTATTGAATTAAAGAATATCACAAAGCTTAAAAAGCTAAAAGTGTTGAATTTAAGTAATATGCCAACAGACTTTGAATTGATAGCTTTCTTTCCTGAGCTTGAAGAGCTTACTTTTAGTAATTTTAATGGTAACCGTTTAGCGAACATTCTTTTTAATAAAAATTTAAAAAAGTTTGAAGTCATAAATTATTTTGACGGTATGCGAAAATTTGAAATATTTCAGGCGCTTAAAAAACTGGAAGTTATTTCTCTTCCAAACGTAACCAACGAAGAGCTTTTAAAATTAAATGGACATCCGTCTTTAAAATTATTACAGTTAACGTCTATATATGATGATCAAAAAGAATTCATTAAAAATAACCGTTTATCTTTTGAAGTGAAGGAGGTAGGGTATGCGGGCAGATAATCTTTTTAAATTATTTTGTTTTTGTTTACTGCTGCTCATTGCAAGAATTGTAAGAACCGATCAATGGTCGTATGCCTTTTTGATCTGGAATTTATTCCTCGCTTTTATTCCTTATATCCTGGTAAAAAAATATAAAGAAGATCAGCACAGGATCTTACAAGCAATAATAATAGGAACAACGATCTTGTTCTTACCAAATGCACCATATATTATAACCGATCTTTTTCATTTGCGTGAAAGAATTGCAGCACCTATGTGGCTGGATCTTATCTTAATTTTAAGCTTCGCGTTTTTAGGAATGGTGTTTTTTATTTTAAGTGTTAACCGTTTATTAGCAATTTCAAACGCTTTATTCAGATCAAGATGGATAACAAGCGGACTGAAATTCTTTATCATGCTCTCGAGCGCTTATGGCATTTATTTGGGTAGATATTTAAGATTCAATAGCTGGGATGTTGTGTTTAACCCTTTTCACCTGGCTAAAAAAATGATCTTATCTGTATTTGATGCAGATTGTTATAAAGAAACATTTGCTGTTACCATAACATTTACTATTTTTTTATATTTAATATTCGAAATTGTTGCATCTTTAAAGAGCGCTACTAATACACAAACAAATGACCTATCTTAAAAAACGCACAAACGCATTTAAAGCTGCATTTGCAGGTCTTTACCAGGCATTTAAAAGTGAGCCGCATTTACAGATCCATTTGATAATTGCTGTTCTTGTAGTTTTTGCAGGTATTTATTTTTCTATTTCAAAGGCTGAATGGTTTGTGGTTTGCCTTTGTATTGCCTTAGTAATTTCATTAGAGTTAATTAATTCGGCAATGGAAAAAATGTGTGATCTGTATTCGAAGGAGTTTGATCAACGCATAAAATATATTAAGGATGTGGCTGCAGGAGCTGTTCTAATAAGTTCCATATTTGCAGCTATAGCAGGAGTTGTAGTGTTTTTACCATATATAAAACTTTTATTTAAGAGTTAACACAGGCTGTTCAATAACTTTTGCATTAATGGGCCGGATCTTTGTTTTAAGGCTTTAATTTAGATGTATCAATACTATCTTAATATATTCACTAAAGAACTCTAATCGCTTAAATTATATTTTAAGAACTTTATTAAGCAGTGCTTTAGGATTAGATGTTGTACAAACTTTTAATGAAGACGAGTTTTTAGTGTCTGCATCTCCAAAAATAAATTTTTCTGATAAAAAATTCGAAAATTGCCTGACCATAAAGCCACATTCTATTTTATTTGATGTAGGGATAAAGGATTATCCTATAGCGGTGAATACACATCCGCAATTCTCAAAGATCTTTTTTAAAACTTCAAATGACGAAGTGCCGTTTGATCTTTTTGGTGCTGCTTTTTGGTTGCTATCGCGATACGAAGAGTATCTTCCTTTTAAAACTGATGAGCATAACCGTTTTAATTACCGCTCCAGCCTGGCGTACCAATACGATTTTATTCAAAAACCATTGATTAATTTGTGGCTATATGAATTGCAAACTATCCTTCAAAATAAATTCCCGGTATTAAAATTCAAAAACAAAAAATACCGTTTTATTTCTACCATTGATATTGATAATGCTTTTAAATACAAGCATAAAGGTTTTGTTCGCGCGATGGCCGGCTATTTAAAAGATGCACTTTCTAAAGATCGTGCAGGTATTAAAGATCGGTTTAAAGTTATTTCAGGAAATAAAAAAGATCCGTTTGATTGTTATGATTTTTTGATTGATGCAAATAAAAAAAATAAAGTAGAGGCCATTTATTTTTTCCTGTTAGGCGATTATGGCCCTAATGATAAGAATCAATCTGCAACTAATTTGCCATTTCAATCTCTTATAAAAAGTATGGCAGATTATTCTAAGGTTGGCATTCATCCGTCTTATGGTTCTACAAATAAATTACAGCAGTTAAAGGTAGAGATCAGCCGCCTTTCAAATATCATTAATACTCCTGTTACAATTAGCCGGCAACATTATTCTATTTTAAGATTTCCGCAAACGTATAATAATCTTTTACAAGCAGGTATCGAAAAAGATTATTCAATGGGTTATACTAATCTTAATGGTTTCAGAGCTTCTTATTGTTTACCATACCAGTGGTATAATATCGAAAACGAAATGCTTACAGGCTTAACGATCAATCCGTTTTGCATTGCAGAAAACACTTTAATATATTATTCTAAAAAAGAAAATAAACCCGCGCTAGAGCTTGCACTTCCTGTCATCAACGAAGTAAAAAAATACCACGGCCAATTGATCTCTATTTTTCATAACGATGCTTTTGATGAAAAAATGAAGAGTTTTTACCTTGAGTTTTTGGAGTTGGTAAAAAAATAATCTTGAATTTATTTACCTGTTTTGCGTGAGGGATATGAAGGGTTTAGCTCTTTTGCCTGTTAAGGCAAAAAGCCGTAGCGAAGCGGAGCCCGCAATAGCCCGACCCGAAGGGGCACGCCCAAATTAATCGATCAAAGGATTTGTGCGGATTTTTTTATAATTAACCTAAATGCTGTAACTCCAAAAAGATATTCTTAACCACCTGTGCAATACTTGAGATGATCATTTGCACACCAATACCAATAACTAAAAAGCCCATTATCTTTGAAAGCGACGTTAAACCTGCTTGGCCCGCATATTTCATAAGCCTTGGCGCGAATTTAAAAATGAAGTAGATAGAGAATGAAACAATAATAATGGCGGCAATAGCAACAATATCCTGTCCAATGCCTTTATAAAAATCGTCGGGCCTGCTGGCATATAAAGTAATTAAAAATGACATGGAGCCAGGGCCGGCTAATAAAGGCATAGCAAGAGGGGAGAAGGAGATATCATCTTTTGAGTCTTCCACTTTCATTTTATCTGAGATCTCATTTTTATGCGTAACATTTAACAGTTGCCAGCCCGATCGAAAGATCACAAGCCCGCCTGCAACGCGTAAAGCAGGAATAGTAATTCCGAAAAAATTTAAAAGATAAACTCCAATAAAATATGAAACAATACAAATAATAAGAATGTAAAAACAGGTCTTTTTAAGTGTTTTTAGCTTGTTCTCATCACTCATGCCTTGCGTCAGGCTGATATATACTGGTAAGCCGCCCAAAGGATTTATAAGTGAAAATAAACCAACAAGTATGGTTAAAAAGATGGATGTTTCAAACATGGCCGCAAAATTAATATTATTTTAGGCAGAAGTAGTGATATTTGACCTGATATAATCGTTAATAAAATACAAACAAATAAAACCTTATTTTTGTTGGTGTAAAGAACCTCTATGGCATTAAATTTAAAAACACTGGCTACAAGAAGTATAAGTGCTGCAGTATTTGTTGTACTTTTAATTGGTTGTGTTTACTGGAGTTATATTTCCTTCTCGCTTTTCTTTTTTGTTGTTTCGATGATCGGCTTATACGAGTTTTATAAGATAGCCGAGAAGTTGGGTGCAAAGCCTGTAAAGTTTTTTGGCTTTTTAACCGGTGTAATTACTTACCTAGCTTTTGTATTTGTGCGTGAGATAATTCCCATTCCAGACGACATTCTGTATTATTATCATCGTTTTGATGCAGCTATAGTACCGTTACTAATTACCGGGCCATTTTTAATTTTGGCAACAACACTTTTTAGCAGAAAAGAGAATGCAATTCAAAGTGCTATGTACACGATAGGCGGTATCATTTATGCTGTAATGCCTTTTGGACTGTTAAATCACACTGTTTTTTATTATGTAGATTCTGAGAAATTTAATTCAACAATAATTCTCGGCATCATCTTTCTTATCTGGAGTAATGATACCTTTGCTTATTTGGGCGGAAGCTTATTTGGGAAAAATAAAATGATAGAACGTGTTTCTCCCGGTAAGACATGGGAAGGAACTATTATTGGTGTGTTGATCACTTTTGGTTTGAGCTTTTTATTTAATAATTTAATTTTTGATTTTCATAATTATACCTGGATGGCTTTAGGAATTATTGTACCTGTTTTAGCAACAGTTGGCGATCTTGTAGAAAGTAAATTAAAGCGCGAAGCAGGTGTAAAAGACAGTGGTAGTATTATGCCCGGGCATGGCGGTGTGTTAGACCGTTTTGACAGCCTGATATTTGTATCACCCTTTGTTTTTGTTTTTTTTAAGCTTATTTAAAGCTTCACCGAGTGTACGCGGTGAATTGGAATAACAACACCTTGCTTTAGAATAACCCTTTTATCTGTTACTCCCCAAACAGTTGTTTCTACTACTTTGCAGGATGAATCATCCTCAAAATAGATCTTGATTTTTGTGTGTTCTCGGTTGCCTAAGGTTAAAGCGCGATTAAGCTCGGCTTGTCTCTCATTTATTTGCTCGGTACTACTTAAAACTTCTGTAGAGGGGAACTTTAAATTTTCTATTAGTTCTTTTTCTATCGCTTGAAATTCTGTTGCAACCATTGTTTAATTATTTAAAGGGTTAATGAAATGAGATAATGTAATATAAAACGTAATAGAATTTAAAAGGTTGCAGTTGTTAATTATTTATTTGCTTTTTAAGTACTTTAAATAATTCCGGGGTTTTTTGACTGCCAATTCTATATGTAAAGCCATCATTATCAATTAGTTCTATAAACTCCTCACCACTGGTATAAAAACGTATTACCCCCTTATTGTGCAAGTTATAAACAGCCCTGCGCAACATATTCTTCTTATAACGGCTCCTTCTCATTGAAACAATATTCTTAAGATCGATCTTAACCTTCCTGGCTGTCCAAAAGCCATCCAAGATCAAAAAGCCGTTATATACTGTTGTTTGAATATGCAAAACATAAGTTAAGCCAGTAGAAAAAACCAAAATACAAACACCAATAACAAAAAATATCAAACCCGATTCATTTGCATTTTCGATGGGGTACGAACCAATTTTAAAAATAGAAACCTGTACCGGTTTTGGATTTTCACTCCAGTAATAAGCAATAAAACAAAATAAAGTAAGCAACGAACGAATAACAATACTCAGGCGATTGTGGCCCATGTATTGTTTTTCTTCAAATAATATTTCGTTCTTATTCAATTATCGTGATCTTTAAAAGTGTATTTTCCTTACCTGTAACCTTATATCGGTCATCGCTCCTGTAACCAATTACCCAAATAATTTCACCATTACCGTTTTCTAAAATAAGACATTTTTCTTTTTCGAAAGCATTTAATTTCTGGTCTTTAAAAAAATCGCTTAGCAGTTTAAAGCCTTTCATACCAAAGGGACGGAACTTATCGCCGGTTCTTTTCGCGCGAATATGTAAAGGAAAAATAAGTTTATCCCTATCTAAAATAAGTTCATTGTTTTTTGTGCGTTCAAACTTACTAAGCTCTTTTAGGTTTAAATGTGCTGACCTTTTTAATTCATCAAATGAACGTATGCTAATGGCTTCTGGACTTTGATTTATGCCTTGTTTAATAAAAATAAAATCCCTGTCTATCGTTAATGTAAAGTTAGAAGTGAAAAATAATTTCCCGCTTTCGCCTTTACCTGTAATATTTGTACTTATATCATTTATCTGCGAAGCATTAAAGCCAAAGGTCTCTAAAATATAATGCAAAATGGTATTTAAATGTTTTTCTTTTTTTAATTTATTTTTATCTATCAAAACCTGTTCATCTTTTTCAGAGATAAGTTGTTTTGTTCTTTCCGCTAAAAAATCACTTACAATTTCAGCTTCCGCTTTAAAGTTGGCAATGTTGTTTAAGATGGTTTGCTCAAGAGCCGGGTGCATTTTTTTTAGTTTAGGAATAACTTCCAGTCTTAATAAATTACGCTCATATTTATCTTCCAAATTGCTTTTATCAAGACGAAATCTGATCTTTTCTTTCTTTGCAAAAGTAATTATCTCTTCTTTAGTGAAGTGTAAAAGTGGCCTTACAACATTTCCGATCTTTTCGGGAATGCCTTTTAAGCCTTTAATGCCAGTGCCTCTGCAAAGATTAATAAAAACAGTTTCTACAACATCATTAGCATGATGCGCGGTAACCAAATGATCGAATTTATTTTTTTTGATCAGCTCATTGAACCAGGCATACCTTAATTCACGTGCGGCCATTTGTATGCTTACTTTGTTTTTTTTGCTGTAAGCTTTTGTATCAAACTGTTGAGAGAAGAATTTTACACCCAGTTTTTTTGCCATTGTTTTGCAAAAAATTTCGTCTGTAGTACTATCTTTTCCTCTTAATTTAAAGTTACAATGCGCTAAGGCAAAATTAAAACCGGCGTTTTTAAGCAAATGTGCCAGTACAATCGAATCAATACCGCCACTTATAGCCAATAGCAAAGAATCTTTCTTGCTAAAAAGTTGATTTTTAAGTATGTTTGATTCGAAATTTTTTTGCACGATCAAAGGTAATAAAATGGCAGCAACAAAGCACGTAGCAGATGCATCTTTAAAAATAAGCGAATACATGGGTGCTTTGCCTGATTGGAGCCAAAAGATCTGTAAAAAGCTGCGTACAATTATCTTAAAGGCCGATCCAAAGTTTATTGAAGACTGGAAATGGGGGCCAAATTATTATTTAGAAGGTATGGTTTGTGGTTTTGCAGGATTTAAAAAACATGTAAACCTTGTCTTTTTTAAAGGAACATCGTTAAAGGACAAAAAAAAATTATTGGTTGGTGATCCGGAAAGTATAAATACCCGAAATTTTAGATTTACAGATGTTAAAGAAATTAATGAAGATATTCTCCTGGAATATTTAATTGAAGCGATCGATCTGAATAAAGCGGGTAAAAAAATTATTATGTCAAAAAAAGATCAGAAAATTGAAATTACCAGGGATATTAAAAAACAATTTGCACAGGCTGGTCTTTTAAAATATTTTGAAAGCCTGACTTATTCCAAAAAAAAGGGGTATATAAGATGGATAGAGTCTGCAAAACGTGAAGAAACGCGTAAAAGTAGGATAGAAAAGGCTATTAGCATGCTTGGTACAAAAGAAATGATGCATGATAAGTATAAAAAATGATAAAGATCCTGTTTGGTTGTTTATCTTTTGAATAAATTTGAAAGCAAATTAAAATTAATAAAATGGGTAAAAGTGTTACTATAGTTGGCGCCGGTTTGGTTGGATCTTTATTATCGATCTATTTAGCTAAAAAAGGATATAAAATAAATATTTTTGAGCGCAGGCCTGATATGCGTACCACAGATATCTCTGCGGGAAAATCAATTAATTTAGCTTTGAGCGATCGTGGCTGGAGAGGATTAGAAGGTGTGGGCATTGCCGAGGATATTAAAAAAATTGCTATTCCAATGTACGGACGCCAGATCCATAATAAAGACGGTTCATCGGCTTACCAACCTTATGGTAAAGATAACCAGGCCATTTATTCGGTATCGCGGGCAGATATAAATATGAAATTGATGGATCTTGCAGAAGAGCAGGCCAATGTAAAAATTCAGTTTAATAAGCGTTGCGCAACAATTGATCGCAAAGAAACCATTACTGCTTCTTTTGAAGATAACATTTCCAAAAAAATAGAATCTATTGAATCAGATCTTTTGTTTGGTGCTGACGGTGCTTTTGCTGCCTCGCGTTTAAACATGCAATTGCATAACGATAGGTTTGAATACAATCAGCATTATATAGAAAGTGGTTATAAAGAATTAATTATTCCTCCGGGCAAGAATGGTGAATTCTTATTAGAGAAGAACGCTTTACACATTTGGCCGCGTGGTAGCTTTATGATGATCGCATTACCAAACCCCGATGGAAATTTTACCTGCACTTTGTTTTTACCTTTTGAAGGAGAGAAATCTTTCGCCAATTTAAAAACAAAAGAAGCAGTTAAAAAATTCTTTGATGAAGAGTTTGCAAGTGCCGTGCCTTTAATGCCAACGCTCATAGAAGACTTTATGAATAACCCGGTTTCATCTTTAGTTACTGTAAAATGTTTCCCATGGACATTCGATAATAAAGTAGGATTAATTGGTGACGCGGCTCATGCTATTGTGCCGTTTTATGGTCAGGGAATGAATTGTGGTTTTGAGGATTGTGTGGTGTTAAATGAATTAATTACAAAACATAAGGATGATTGGGAAAAGATCTTTCCTGAATATCAAAACCTTCGCAAGCCTGATGCCGATGCAATTGCCGACCTGGCAGTTGGAAATTTTATTGAGATGCGAGATAAAACTGCTGACCCTAAATTCTTATTGCAGAAAAAGATCGAAGCAAAATTTTCGCAAACTTACCCTGATAAATGGATCCCGCTTTATAGTATGGTTACATACACGCCAAGCATTCGTTACAGTAAGGCTTTAAGCGAAGGACAAAAACAACAAAAGATAATGGATAAAATTATGGCTATGCCAAATATTGAAGCCAATTGGGATTCGAAAGAAGTAGAGTCTGAAATTTTAAAACAACTATAAAATGAAATTCGATTACGATTTTATATTCGACAACTCTATGAAGCTTTTGGTTTCTTTGGTGTTGGGCGCTTTGATTGGTGCCGAGCGCGAGTATAAAGGACGTAATATTGGTTTTCGTACAATTATTTTAATTACGCTTGGCTCAACTTTATTTACTATTCTTTCTTTTATATTAGGAAAAGATAATGATGCAGCTCGCATTGCTTCTAACATTGTAACGGGTGTTGGTTTTTTAGGTGCCGGTGCAATTTTTAGAGATGGTGGAAGCGTGAGGGGAATGACCACCGCTTCTTTAATTTGGATAAGTGCTGCTATTGGAATGGCATGTGGCATTGCACAATACGAATTTGCAGTGCTTGTAACCTTTGTTACACTTTTTATTTTACTGGGTTTTACAGGCGTACAACAATTTATAGACCGTTATAACCAGGAACGCGTTTATAAGATCACTATTCATAACAACCTTGATCTGAAAATTGAAATTGAAAAAACAATTGTCTCATTTAAATTAAAACATCAGTGGTTGCGTCAAACAAAATCAAATAATGACCTGGTCATTGAATATGAAGTAAGAGGGGCTGAATTAAATCATGAAGCGTTCATAAATCATATTACAACCAATGCAAACATAAAGCATTTTGACGTTTAGTTTTTAATTAACTGATTTTCAGCTAATTAAATTTATTTTTTGCTTGTAACTTAAAAGGCCTTAGTACGTCTTACTCTTATAAAACAAATTGAATTTAGCTGAATATAATCAATGTGTAGATAACCATGCAGATGGTGTGTACCGTTTTATTATGAAACAAATTCGCGATAAAGATGCGGCTAAAGATATTGTGCAGGATTCTTTCGAAAAAATGTGGCGTAAGATAGATAGTATTGATGCGGCAAAATCAAAAACGTATTTGTTTACCACAGCTTATCATACGTTAGTAGATTATACCCGTAAGAATTCAAAAAGCGCAAAAATGAATGAGGTTGATCTTAATCAACATAGTCATACCTCGCAGTATTCTGATCTTAAAGAGATTTTAAACCTTGGATTGCAACAGTTACCGGAGATACAAAAAACGGTATTGTTGTTGCGCGATTATGAAGGTTATGATTACGCGGAAATAGGGGAGATAACACAATTAACAGAAAGCCAGGTAAAGGTTTATATTTTCAGGGCAAGAACATTTTTAAAGAATTATATAGGCAAAGTGGAAACGGTTATTTAATGGGCAAAATTAATTTACATAATTACGAAGCATTTTTAATAGATTATCTTGATGGTAATTTAAATGAGGATGCTGTTGCCGAATTAAAAGCCTTTGTAATTGCAAACCCCCAATTAGAGCTGGATGTGAATGACCTGGAACTTCCTTCTTTTTCTGATGAAGGAGAAACTATTGATTTTAAAAGCGACTTAAAAAAAACCGGAGTTTTTATTGAGGATGAAGAACTAATAAATTATTTAGAGAACAATTTAAATGAAGCTGAAAGAAAAGATTTTGAGATAAGGTTGTTAAGAGATAAAGCGCTTGCTTTAAAATTACAGGCTTACAGTAAAACTGTTTTAGATCCGGAAGCTTTAGTATTTGATAACGCGTCTACTTTGCTTAAAACGGAAGATGATTTGATCTTAAATAATATGGCTTTTGGGTACATTGAAGGTCAGTTATCTTTTACTGATAAAAATCAATTCGAGAAAGAATTACAAACAAATTCTGCCCTTCAAAAGGAGCTTGCTTCTTTCCAAAAAACAAAATTGGTTGCAGATAATTTAATTGTTTTTGCAGATAAAGAAGCATTAAAGAAGGAAACACGGGTTATTGCTTTATTTAATTTCAGAACTGTTGCTTCTATTGCCGCTGCTGTTTTATTGATATTTACTTTGGCCTTTGTATTTAATTATGATAACTCAAAACCGGTTACTGAAAATAAAGAATTAGCAAAAACAGAGTTAAACAAGGATAATAAGACTATTGAAACTAAAACGAACGGCTTGGTTGATACTACTAAAACTAAATTAAATGAAGCTATTTCTGAAGATGTGAATTATATTGCAAAGAAAACAAATACGGTGGAAAAAAACAGCAATACTAAAAAACATAAAGTATTAAATGAAACAATAACAAATTCAGTAGTAGAAAATAATGAGAAAGAAAATATAGAAAAAGAGATCAATAAATATCCAAACGAATCTAAAGCCATTGTTTCCAATACTAAAATTGTTGTAGATACTATAACTAATTTTAAACTGGCTTCTAATGCGGAGCAGCCTAAATATTCAAAACAAAATTATTTAATAGCTACCGAGACAGATGATGAAGAGAGTGTTGTTGCTGAAACTCCTTCTAAAAAAGGTTTTTGGCAGCGTGCGGTACAATTGGCAAAACAAGCAAATAAATTAGGGGTTAAAGCTATTGATGGAGAAGAAACTGTGAACAAAAGCTATGCTCTTTCATTCAATTCTTTTAGTGTCGAAAAAAAATAATTAAGACTCAGCTCTTAAGTTTCGTAATTTTTTAAGTTTTTTAAAATGCGAGGGTGTTAAGCCTGTTGCCTTTTTAAATTGAGATGACATATGCGAAACATTATTGTATCTTAATTTATGCGATATCTCAGTTAAGCTCATATCGCTAAAAAGAATAAGCTCTTTTATTTTTTCTGTTTTTTTTAGAATAATGTATTGTTCAATTGTTGTTGCCTGTGTTTCAGAAAAAAGGTTAGACATGTAATTATAATCATATCCTAATTTTTCTTTAAGGTAAACTGAGAATTTTACCTTAGGCCAGCTCTCTGGCTTTTCGAATAGTTCGTTAATGATGATCTTTATTTTTTCTGTTAAGATGCCTTGTTTATTTTCCTGGATCTCTAAACCTGATTTTTTGATTGCGTTATTAAGTTTCTGTTTTTTTTCCACGCTTAGTTGTTGTTTTATTTCCGCTTCACCATATGTAACGTGTGTATATGGAACATGGAGCTTTTTGAGTTCAGTTTTTACAACTGTAATGCAACTTTCGCAAGCCATATTCTTAATATAAATTTTTGTCATAGATTAACGGATTGAACAAATGTGAGGAATATTCACAACAATAAATTATAAAATTGCTTTAAAAATTTACAAGATTTACTGTTTTACTTTTGCACTTAAAAAGGATGAATTTAAAACTTATAAAATTTACTGATTTTGAGAAGCGGAACAACTCAGTTACTACTGGGGTAAACCATTTTAAAGAAAATATTATTTATAATGTTGAGAGAAATGTTGTTAAATGATTTTCTATACTTCGTGAGTCAGAACTTAAATAATAATTCCTTAAAATATTTCTGCTGTGAACCAGAACATATTTTATTTTAAAATTTTTTAAATTGGCGCTTACATTACTTCCGGTAAATTCTCTTACACTTTTAATTTCTTTCCCTTTAATTTTTCCATAAATATAAATGCAACATTTTCCGCTACTAAAATCACAAACAAATATTTTTAAACGCCCTTCATCTATCATCATATTTTGATACCTGAGCTCAAGTTTTCCATTATTATCCGAAACAAGTGCATCTGTTTTTTCAATAATAGTTTCTTTAATTTCAGGAGGTGACAAAACAAGATCAAGTTCGTAATCAACAAAGTTTAATAATTTGCCATTTTTTGGCGGTAATTCGATAGTTCTCATATTATTAATTGTAATAAGTACGTTTTTAATACTATCAAATTTTATTCCAATACCACAATTTCAGGGTTTTTGGCGACGTTTTTGCTTAAAATTGTATAAAAACGGGTAAAAAACGCACGTTTTGGGGAATTTATAGGTCGCTTTACAAAATTTACAGTTAACGGAAAATTTTAAATAAAAAACTTTTACTGGCCTGTAACTTTTTTAAAGTGGGGTGCGTCTTACTCTTAAAATAACAACAAGCGCTTTTAAACTTTAAACATAAATATTAAAAAAATAACTATGAATACTAAATTTTTATCCATTGCACTTATTACTTCGGTAATTACAATTAAAGCTCAGCAAATACAAAACAGACAGGCATCGGCATTTAATAAGATCGAAACTTCGGGTTCGGTAAATGTTATCTATACAAATTCAGACAGCTTATCAATTTCTGTTTCTGCTGCTGAAAAAGAAATTGATAATGTTGAAACAAAATTTGAAGGATCAACTTTAAAGATCTATAATAAAGGCAATTTTACATCACCTGTTAATGTGTATGTAAAGAACAATGCACTTATTGATGTTCAAAGCAGCGGTGCTTCTTCTTTCAGAACCACTAATCTTATTAAAGCCGATTCTTTAAACTTAAATGTATCCGGCTCATCTGATGTAAATATTAAAACAGAAGGCCGTTCTATTAAAACCATTCAAAACGGTGCTAGCGAATTAAAATTATCGGGTAGTGCAACAAATTTATTCTCTGAGCTTTCCGGGGCATCTACACTAAAGGCGTACGATCTTACGGTTGATAAAGCAAACGTTGCAACAACAGGCGCATCCACCGCTAAAATATTTGTAAATGATAAATTAGTGGCCAATGCCAGTGGAGCCAGCAGTATTAAAATTAAAGGTAATGCAAAAGATATAAGTGCCGAAGCTACAACGGCAGCATCAATAACTAAAATTGACGAGCAAGTAAAAAAGGTTGTTGGTAAATCCGGTAAAGATTCAACTATTTACACATGGAAAGGAAAACGTATAATAATAATTGATAAAGAAAAAGGAAATGATACTATTACAATTGGCGGTAGTCATGAACACCATAAGCATGGCTACTCCAACCAAGACTTCAGGCACTGGGCCGGTTTTTCGATGGGTGTTAACGGTTACATGGGTGCAAATGGTATCACAATGCCAAAGGCAACAAATTATATGGATCTTGATTATGGCCGCAGTTTTAATTTCCAGTTTAATTTTATTGAGCGTCATCTTAATCTTTACAAGCACAAAGTAAAATTAGTAACCGGCTTTGGCCTGGATTATCATTCATATGCTTTTGATCGTAAAACGAATTTAAATCCAAATTCAGATAGCTTAGGTTCTTTTGCAAGTGTTGATACAAGTAATTTTTACACATATAAGAAAAATAAATTCAGAAATACTTATATACAGGTGCCTTTATTGTTAGAGTTCAATACCAGCAACAACCCAAATAAAACATTTCATATCGCTTTTGGTGTGATCGGGCAGTACCTTATCTCGTCAAGAACCAAGCAGGGATTAGAGCAGGGTGATTTTGAATTCACCAAACAAAGAAAAGATAGTTATAACCTTAGTCCGTTCTCTGCAAAAGCACATGTAAATTTAGGTTATAGAGGGTTTACTGTATTTGGTGAGTATAACTTAACGCCCTTATTTCAATCGGGTAAAGGACCGGAGTTATATCCTTTCGCCTTAGGCGTAAGATTAATTCCATTTGATTAAAAAGATTGTTTAAGTAAAAATAAAAAAGCCTGTTCAATTTGAATAGGCTTTTTTATTTAAATAAAATCATCTCAACACTTGAATGTGTCCCGTTAAGGAATGATTTTTATTTTTAAGGTCATTAAAATCTGCCTTCCAAATATAAATATCATCCTGTACAGGTATGCCTCTAAAAGTTCCATCCCAACCGGTTGAAATGTCGTTCGAATTAAAAATATTTTCTCCCCATCTATCAAATACACTTATTTTAAAATCTTTTATGTTTGTACCATAAGCATAAAAAATATCATTTAAATTATCACCTTCTGGCGTGAATGTATTTGGAACATAAAATGTCCAGCCAGCATCAATATCTATTTTTTTACATAGTGTGTCTGAACAGCCCATAAAATTAGTAGCTGCAAGGCAAACGGTATAACTTCCAACCTGCTCGTAGGTGTGCGAAGGCTCAAATTCAACAGAAGAGTGAGTGTCATAAAAATCCCAAAAAAACGACTGGGCATTTTTTGATAGATTAATAAAATTTGCATTGTAAGTAAGAGCCGGATTTGTAAAATCAAAATCAGCAATGACTGAATTAAATTTTACCTCAATTACTTTTTTTATTGAATTTAAACAAGGCATATTAGGAGAGCTTGTTAAATAAACGGTATAAATACCTTGCGATGCGTAGTAATGAATTGGATCATTATCATAAGATGCGCTGTTATCGCCAAATGCCCAGTAAGCACCATTACCATTAATGGAAGTGTTTGAAAAACTTACTTTGCCATCACAAGGTGATAAAGTATAAGTGAATTGAGGAATTGGCCCGTCGTTAATTTGTATAGATTTTGTAATTGTAGCGCTACAGGTTAAGCCTGCATTTATTATCAATGTTATGGAATAATTACCCGTATTTATATATGTATGTGTAGGACTGCTAATCGTAGAAATGCTGCCATCACCAAATTGCCAATCGTAAGTTGTAGCATATGATGAAGTATTAATAACGCTTACCTGCTTTAAGCAAGGATCTGCATTTAAATTAAATCCGGCCAAACCATTCTTTATTATAGAAACCGTTTTTAGAGTAGAATCTTTACAGCCCGAGGTATTAGAAACAATGAGCCAGATATTAAATGAGCCCGATAAAGAATAAGTATGAGCTGAGGGATTTTGCAAAGCGGAACTAGTTCCATCACCAAAACGCCATAAATAAGATGTGCCCCCAACAGAGTTGTTTACAAGGTTTACAATTGTATCACAAACATTTAATTGTGCTGTAAAATTACTGTTCATTAAAGTTCCAACTGTAATTGTTTTTTTTATTGTGTCATTGCAGCCGCCATTATTGCTGGCTATTAAAGAAATGCTATAAGTTCCGGGCGATGAATAACTGTGCTGTGGTTGAATATTAGTTGAAGTATTATTATCTCCAAAATCCCAATTATAATTTATTGCTCCGGCCGAAGTATTGCTTATCGTAAAACTTCCGTTACAAACATTTTGATTATAATTAAAATTTGCAACAATAGGGCTTATGGTAACGGCTGTAGTTACTGTTGAAGCGCACCCATTATTATCTTTAACTGAAAGCGTATAAATAGTTGTTGCTGTATTAGTAACGGTTATGGCAGGGGTGGTAATATTACCTGGCATCCAGGTATAATTATAAACAGAAGACCCTCCCGAAACTGTAGAAGATAAAGTTGTTGGAATATTCTTACACACAATAGGTGAATTTAAATTTACACTTAAACCGGTTGATTGTGTTACAGTAAATTGAGTAGATGCAGAAGCCAAATTACAACCACTACCACTACTGGCATTAACAGTATACACACCCGCCGTTAAGCCTGTTGCGGTTGCGGTATTAAAATTGCCGGGTGTCCATGTATAAGTAAGGTTTAAAGTAGGATTTGAGGCAGTAATTGTTGCAGCAGAGGTACCGCCACATAGTGCAGATTGGGCTACGGCTGCTGTAATGGAAAAGCTACTGCTACTTACAGAAGGTGCGAAAAGTTCTATATTATCCACAAAATAGTTAGCGTAAACAGAAGCATTTCCCCCTGGATTTGGAAAAGAAAGTGTAGGGTTGTTATTAGCATCTGGCCTGAAACACCCAAAGGTAAGGCGATTCCATACAGCTGTTGGATTAATAGTAAATGTATATTGTGTCCAGTTGTTAGAAATAACGTTGGTAGTAATTTCGCATTGGGGTACAACATTTATTAAATTCCAACCGGTTTGTGTTAATGGCCCTGCGGAAAAATGTGCTCCAATATTTCTTATGGTGTAAGGTGATTTAATACCGGTGCCGTTTGATAACCAAAATGATAATGTATATGTAGTTCCGGGTTGCATTGGACAGGATAATTGGGTAGAAAGATATTCACGGTATTGAGGAAATGGTACATTATACATAACTAACCCAAACATACCGTTTCCGGCTTGTGTTGTACATGTTCCTGAAAAAGTAGCCGGAGGAGCTGTATTTCCAGTTCCGCAAGCATTAAAATAATCTGGTGTTCCCCATGCGCCCGCACCTGGATTCATATTTACATTATCCCAATTATTACAAACTTGCCATTGCCCCCCACCAGTAGGACAGCCTGAGGTTAATTCAAAACCTGAATTGGTAACAATGTTTACCTGTGCAGATGTATAAAAAAAAGAAAAAAGGAAAGTTATTTGTAAATATTTAAACACTTAGTAAAATTAAGTATTTTAGACGAATTATTGAGTATCAATTAAAAAACATGAGTTTATCTAAATATTTAGCAAGGAATTTTATTTTTCCAACTCTTGTTTTTTTTAAATATGATAAATTTTTATTGAGTAATAGCTCAAAGACTTGCTGTATCATTAATTTTCATGGAGTTAGAAGATCCAATAGCGGAGTTTTTAATAACAGGCATATGCCGGTAAAGGATTTTGAAAACGTGATCAGATACCTTAAAAAAAATTACGATGTTGTACCGCTTAAAGAGATTTTTGAGATACACCGCACAAAAAGAAAGCTAAGTAAAAAAACTATTGCCTTGACCTTTGATGATGGATACTTGAATAATTTTGAAATTGCACTTCCTGTTCTTAAAGCGCAAAATGTTCCGGCAACATTTTATATTATATCAAAAGGACTTACTGATGATGAATTTTTTTTATGGCCGGATGCAATAGATCTTATAAAAAAATACTGCCAAAAAGATATACAGATCAATGAATTCTTATTTAAAGCACCTTCTTTTTATAACCAGGAGCTTGGATCAGATCTGTTAAGCTATTTAAAAACGTGTGGTAAAGAAACTGTAGAATTGGTAAAAGACCTTTTAAAAGCCCATCCGGATATCGTTCAAAAGATGAAAGAATTTTCAGAGTTTACGCGCTTGGTCAATTCAACCGAAATGGTGAAGTATAAAAATGAATCATTGCTCGAATTTGGATCACACACGCATTCTCATTTTAATTTAGAATACTTAAATAGCAATGAAGCCGAGTTCGAACTAAGAACTTCAAAATCTATTATTGAGGACAAGTGCGGAAAAAAGGTTATTTCAATTGCATTTCCAGATGGTAGTTACGGCAATGAAACCTTGAAAATTTCAAAGAAAGAAGGCTACGAGAATATGGTAGCAGTAAATTACAAGTTCAATGAAAATAACGAAAATACCAATTTGCTATCAAGATTTACGATCAGTAATTCAACCACGCCCGAATCAAACGTAATAAGATTAGCTAAAGAGTTTGATAAATTCGGTTTTTAATAAGTATCAAAATCAATTGCCTGAAAGGCAAATCCTGTAATGTCAATTTCTCCTTTCAGATCAAGTGCACCAACGGCATTTTTACTTTTTATTTCAAATTTCTCTTTTAAGATCTTATCGTAGAACGAATCATTAAACAGCGAAAAATGTATTGATGAACAGTACATTTTTTTTGCTAATTTAATAAGCATATCTATGGTTTTAATAAGCTCATCCTTTGGGCAGTATTCAATATCACCGATCCACATTCTTCCATCAATTTTCACCACACAATCAAGTCCGTTTATTTTTACGGTATAAAATTTTGTATACGTTTTATAGTTATAAAAAGCAGCATCGTGTAAAACAAAACCAAAGCCGGGATCTTGTTTCTCTATCGAATTTTCAGGCTTTTCCAAAATGGAAATTCTTTTCAGTTTTCTATCTATAAAATGGGTATAAACCGAGCCAAATAAAGGGAGTTTTTTAGCCAGTTTTTCAAATGGAAGAGCGCCTGTTTTTATAACGTAGTTATTTACATCATTATAATGTTTCCAATTTAGTTTTTTAATAAAACCCGGATAAGAATTTGCATTTGGAAAACCAAATACAAAGCTAATTCCTTCTTGCTTTGCAAGGTCATAGGTCATTTTAGCTAAAGTTGTAAAAAGACCTTTTCCCTGATGCTTAGGGTGTGTCATCGTATCACCCGATTGCGCTGCTAATATTTTTAAGCCATTTATTTTTGTTGTTATTGGAAAAACACCATAATATCCAGCTACTTCGTTTGTTTCTGTTTCAAAAGCAAGAAATCCAATAAAAGAAGCGCCGAAAGAAATTGTATCGTATTTTTTTTTAAGATAATTTATATCTGTATTTAGTTTAAAAGAATACTGATATAGTTTTACAAGAAAATGTAAATTCTTTTCAGATAATTGTTCAAATCTGTAAGCACTCATTCTTGAAAAAAGTTATTGTTTTACCTCTGTTTATTGGTTCAACACAAATATAAAAGGATATATAATAGATGAATAATCAAATTCATTAAAATGTTAACAAAATTTTTATCTTTGCGTTGTGTTATGGAAAACAAAAAATTTATAGATGTAGAAAAGATCCTTAAGGAAAAAGCCTATAAATTATACCGTTGGTTGCCTCGTTTTGCCATTAACTGGCTTAAGAGGAAACTTCATGAGGATGATATAAATTCTGCTATGGTGCATTTAGGTGATGCCCAGGGACTGGATTTTAATGCGAAAGCTTTAGAAAGGGTAGGTGCCCGGGTAGAATCTGTAAATGCTCATCTTGTTCCAAAAGAAGGTAAAGTAACAATTGCTTCCAATCATCCTTTAGGAGGCCTGGATGGTATGGCTCTTATAAAAGCAGTTGGTGAGATAAGACCTGATGTTCGTTTTTTTGTAAATGATGTATTAAAGAATTTAAAGAATTACGGTGATGTTTTTGTTGCTGTAAATAAGCTTGGGGCGTCATCTGCAGGTTCTTTGCGCGTAATGGAAGAGGTTTTCAGGGCAGTGAACGCAGTATTGATCTTTCCTTCGGGCCTTGTATCACGCAAACAAAATGGTTTGGTACGTGATCTTAAATGGCGTAAAAGCTTTGTTACTCAGTCTATCGATCATAAACGTTTGGTACAGCCTGTTTTTATTGAAGGAGAAAATTCCAAATTCTTTTATGGTTTTGCTCAATGGCGTAAACGTTTAGGCATTAAAGCAAATATTGAAATGCTTTTTTTGCCGGATGAAATGTTTATGGCCGATAAAAAAACGATCCGTATTCATTTTAGTAAACCATTTGATGCTGTGAAAGTATTTGATAGCAGTAAAACCCATAGAGAGTGGTCTGACCTGGTTTATAAATTCATATACTCTCCCGAGTTTATGAAAGGTGTTTCGTTTGAAGAGTATATTAAGCTTAAGAACGTTTAGGTTTAGCAAGAATTCTAAGTAAAAAGACTGATTTTTGCCTTTAATAGCCCGTAAAACGCATTTTCTTGTAAAAGCGCTTCTATTTTAGCTTAAATTTGTAATACCCATATGAAAGACGTTTTTTTAGTGCATATTACCTTACCGGAAGTTTTTACTCCAAAATTTTGGGACCTTATTCCAAAACAAACGCAGCGTATTAATGACCTTTTAGAAAAACGCGTTATTTTAAATTATTCGTTGGATATGGAGCGCAAGAATGTTTGGGTGTTTATTGAAGCCAAAGACGAAAGCGCTGTAATGGATATTTTAAGCACTTTCCCTATTATTAAAGATGTAAAACTTAGCATTCACGAACTGGCGTTTTATGATGCCGCACCTATTGGCCTTCCTGAGCTGATAATGAACTAAGAATTTAGTTATCTAATCGTTGATCATTTATCTTTTATCGGTTTTTAAAGTTTTTCAATAAAACGTATATTTGAGCATGGCAACAAAAGAGCAGGTTAAAGACTATTACGACACTTTTAAAGAACATCAAAAGCAATTAGGCATCAATATCCGCCACCGTACTATTTTTAAGAATTTAAAGAATGCAGGCTTAAAACCAAACTCTAATGTTTTGGAGATTGGCTGTGGTATTGGTACTGTAAGTAACCTTATTTTAAAATATATTACTGAAGGCAGTTTTGTTGGTTTAGATATTAGTCCGGAAAGTATTAATATGGCTAAGAATTTTAACGCTTTTCATAAAAAAGCAGAGTTTTTGGTGAACGACATGAGTAATTTTACTCATAAAACTAAATTCGATTTTATTGTTTTTCCGGATGTATTAGAACATATACCTGTTGAGCAACATGCCAATATTTTCGAAACAGTTTCTAAATTAAGCACAACTGATGCAACTATTCTTATTAATATTCCCGAACCTAATTGTTTGAACTGGGTAAGAAAAAATCAACCCGAAAAGCTACAGATCGTTGATCAGTCTTTATCCATGCAAGATCTTTTAAATAATGCCTATCCTTCAGGCTTTAAATTATACTCAATGAATCCATATTCTTTACAATTTGATGTGAATGATTATTTAAGCGTAGTACTAAAAAAAGATATGGAAGTGAGAACAGCAAACGTTAAAAATAAATTAAAACGTGTTATTGAAAATACAAAAAGCAAGCTATCTTAATTAAGGTGAAACCAAAGCTTTTATATTTTCATGCAGGCCGCTCCACCTTTGTAATAAAGGATATTGAGATCTTACAGGAAAAATATGACGTCCGCGAATTCTTTTTCAATACAACTAATAAATCGAATTATCTTTTTCAGTTTATAAAGCAGAAATTATTTTTGCTGGGCAATATTTTTGGCGCTAAATTAATAGTTTGCCAGTTTGCCGGACATTATTCATTTTTACCAATTTTATTTGCGAAGTTATTTTTTAAACGTTCGGTAATAGTTGCCGGGGGTACTGATTGTGTGGCTTTTCCATCTATTTCGTATGGTAATTTTAATACAAAAGCGATGAGGTTCACCACAGCTTTTTCGTTTAAGAAGTGTGATCTTATTTTACCCGTTCATCAAACATTGATAGAATATGATTATACCTATCAGCCAAACGATTTTCCCAAACAGGGTTTCAAGTATTTTATTAAAGATCTTAAAACAAAAGCTGAGGTCATTCATAATGGTTATGATAATAAAAAATGGTTTTGCGATTCAGCTAAAGAAAAAAAAACATTTGTAACTATAGGTGCGGGCCTGGGATCGAGATTTGGCTTTAATTTAAAAGGCATTGATCTTATTTTTGAGATAGCGCCAAAATTTCCGGAAGCAACTTTTTACATCGTGGGAGGTTGTTCTATTAAAACGCAAGCCCCTGCCAATGTTAAATTATTAGAAAACATGGCTAATAACCAAATTCAACCGTTATTAAGCAAAATGCAATTCTATTTACAATTATCAATGTCAGAAGGCTTTCCTAATGCATTATCAGAAGGAATGCTATGTGAATGTGTGCCTGTGGTTTCTAATGTTGGCGGTATGCCCGACATAGTTAATGATTGCGGATATATTTTAAAACATAAGAACAGTGATGAGCTTAAGCTGCTTATTGAAAGCGCTATCAACAATCCCGATCTTAATACTTTAGGCAAAAAAGCACGCAAACGTATTGAAGATAATTATACATTCGATAAGCGTAAAACAAAATTATTATCTGAATTAGAAAAACTGGTTTAAGTGGGAGTAATAAAACGGCAGGGAATAAAAAATACCATCATCACCTACATAGGTATAATTATCGGTGCCGTAAATATTATTTTTATCCAACCCAAATTATTAAGTGAAGAAGAATTAGGTTTAACGCGGTTGTTATATGACTTTGCTTATATTATTGGCCTTGCAGTACCTTTAGGTCTTCCAAACATAATCGTTAAGTATTTTCCCTTCTTTAAGAACAAGGAAAATAAGCATAATGGTTTTGCCGGTTTTATATTGCTGTTTTCTTTTATCGGATTTGTAGTTTCCACACTTTTATTAATAATTTTTAAACCAACAATTACATCATATTATGTTGATGACGCTGCTTTATTTGTAAACTATTTTGTTTTTATTATACCGTTTACAATTATTTTAGCTGCGATAAATATCACCACTTCCTATTGCCAATCGCTATTTAAATCTACGGTCCCTTCTTTCCTAAATGATATATGTTTAAGGCTTGGTACCATATTAATAACCATTTTGTATTTTAATAAAGTCATCTCTTTAGATATGTACGTTTATTGTTTTATTGGTTTATATGCTATCGAACTAATAATTATTACCGGTTTTATTTTAATGGTAGATACTGTTTCATTTAAACCAAATAAGGACCTGTTTCAAAAATACCCTATTAAGATTATGTTTCGCTTTGGCTTTTTATTATGTTTAGCCGCATTTTCATCTATTGCACTCAGAAAAATAGACGTAATTATTTTAGGTACCACAGATCTTAAATTAGTTGCCGTTTACACCACGGCAATTTTTATTGCATCTTTTATTGAAGTGCCCTTGGGAGCTTTGGAACGTATTAGCCACACAAAGATCGCAGATAATTTTGCCAATAATAACCTTGTTGAAATTGAGAAGATCTATAACGATTCGGTAAAATATTTATTATTAATTGGTGGTTTTTTGTTTATTGGCATTAATACCTGCACTAGATACATTTATGAAATAGGGCATTTACCGGAATCTTATCTTACTTGTATTAACGTGGTTTATATTGTTAGTCTTGGCGCTTTAATTAATATTTCTACCGGCATTAATTCTGCCATCATGTTCTATTCAAATCATTATGTTTTGGGAACTGTGTTATTAGTAATTACATTAATAATTACAGTTTTGTTGAATGTTTTTTTAATTCCTTTGTACGGTATTTATGGCGCTGCCACTGCTTCTGTAGCGGCCTCGTTAATTTACAACCTGGTAAAATTTATTTTCATTTACCGTAAATTTAAATTTCAGCCTTATACTTCAGGATCATTTTTGATCCTCATGATCATTGTTATTTGTACTTTGGTAGGTTATTTTTTTCCGGAAATAAGCAATAATTCTTTTGTGAATTTATTTTTAAAAGGAAGCGTGGTTGCCACACTTTATATCACAGCAATTTACCTGCTAAAATTAGCTCCCGAAATTTTTACCGCAATAAATTCAAGATTGTTTAAGAAGTAAT
>JAUKPS010085642.1:0-38376 GCA_032273165.1 Chlorellidium tetrabotrys | reverse complement strand
GCCGGATTTTTGCGCACGCAGGTTTCAGGGGAGGGGGGGGTAGCTGCTCGCCCTGATCCGCTGGCCGCCCGAGGGGCTGCCTGATGGGACTGCGCGGCCCGGCGCCCAAGCCGGTGGAGCTGAAGCTGCTCGAAGGCAACCGTGGCAACCGGCCGCTGGATGTCACCGGGCTGTTCCGGCCCGAGGTCGGCGTGCCCGACGCGCCCAAGTGGCTGACGGCCGAGGCGCGCAAGGCCTGGCGCCGGCTGAGCGTCGAGCTGGTGCGCTACAACCTGCTGAGCAAGGTCGACCGCGAGGCCTTCGCCATGCTGTGCCAGACCATCGGCCGGCTGGAGCTGATCGAGCGCGCCATCGCCGGCCGCATGGCCGCCTCGGTGGCCGCTGGCCGTGATGCCACCGACGCGCTGCTGGCCAGCACGCCCAACGGACTGCAGGTGCAGGCCGCCATCTACCAGGTGCTGAACCGCGAACAGGCCAAGCTGCACCAGCTGCTGTCGAGCTTCGGCCTGCGGCCCGACGCGCGCACCAAGGTCACCGCCGCGATCCGCGCCCAGCTGCAGCTGTTTGACGGCGGCCACGGCGCCGCGCCGGCCGGCACCGCTGGCCAGGCCAACGCTGCCGCCACTGACGAGCTGCCGCGAGGCTTCGCCGAGTTTTGACCATGTCGGGCTACTTCGAGCGCGTCGTCGACTACGCCCAGCGCGTGTCGCAGGGCAGGGAGATCGCCGGCCGCCTGGAGCGGCTGAAGTGCGACCGCTTCCTGCGCGACATGCAGCGGGCCGGCACCGACGCCTTCCCCTACGTGCTGGACCGCGCCACCGGCGCCCGGGTGTGCCGCTTCATCGAGCTGATGCCGCACATCAAGGGCGAGTGGGCCAAGCCCATTTGGGTCGACGGCAAGATGCAGTACAACAAGCTGCAGCTGGAGGACTGGCAGGCCTTCGAGGAGTTCAACCTCTTCGGCTGGAAGCACCGCGACACCGGTCTGCGGCGCTTCCGCCGCAGCTACGAAGAGGTGGCCCGCAAGAACGCCAAGTCCACCCGCATCGCTGCGCGCCAGCTGTTCCTGCTGACGGCCGACGGCGAGCCCGGCGCGCACTGCTACAGCGCGGCCACCACCGGCGACCAGGCGCGCGAGGTCTTCGACACCGCGCGCAACATGGCCATGCGTGAGCCTGAGTTCTTGGCCCGCTTCGGCATCGAGGTGGGCAAGCACGACATCACGCTGCCCAGCTCGGCCAGCAGCATGAAGGCGCTGAACGCCGAGGGCAGCACGCTGGACGGCCTGAACATCCACGGCTGCAGCGTCGACGAGATGCACGCGCACAAGACGCGCGCCGTGTGGGACGTGCTGGACAGCGCCACCGGCGCCCGCAGCCAGCCGATGATCAGCGCGATCACCACGGCCGGCTTCGACCGCAGCGGCATCTGCTACGAGCTGCGCGACTACAGCATCAAGGTGCTGGAAGGCACGGTCGAGGACCACACCTGGTTCGCCAGCATCTACACGCTGGACGAAGGCGACATCTGGCACGACCCGAAGGTGTGGCGCAAGGCCAACCCCAACCTGGGGATCAGCGTCAAAGTCGACGACATGGAAGCCGCCTGCCGCAAGGCCCTGGCGCAGCCGTCGGCCGTGTCCAACTTCCTGACCAAGCGCTTGAACGTCTGGGTGTCCAGCGCCAGCGCCTGGATGGACATGATGGCCTGGGAGAAGTGCGCCGACCACCACCTGCGCCTGGACGACTTTGCCGGCGAGCCCTGCTGGATCGGCATGGACCTGGCCGAGAAGCGCGACTTCGCCGCCCTGGTGCTGGTGTTCCGCCGGGGTGAAGAGTGGTTCTTCTTCCCGCGCCTGTACCTGAACGAGGCCGCCATCGAGCAAAGCGGCAACGCCCACCTGCAGGGCTGGGCCCGCGCCGGCCACGTGATCATGACCGACGGCAACGTGACCGACTTCGACGTGATCGCCGATGACCTGCGGCGCTTCTGCACCGACTTCCAGGTGCGTGAGATCCCGTTCGACCCGGCGCTGAGCCGCTATTTCGCCAGCAAGCTGGTCGAAGAGGGGCTGCCGCTGGTCGAGATCCGCCAGGCGCCCATGTTCTTCACCCAGCCGCTGATCCATGTGGAGAACCTGGTGCTGGAGAAGAAGCTGAAGTTCGATGGAAACCCGGTTTTCACCTGGATGGTGAGCAACGTCGAAGTGCAGACGTCTAAATTCAACGGCCTGAAGCACCCGACCAAGGGCCGGGAAGAGAACAAGATCGACGGCCCGGTGGCGCTGTTCATGGCGCTGGGCCGGGCGATGGTGGGCGGCGCGCCTGAAGCGTCGCTCGACAACTTCCTGTTCCGCCCCTTGATCGCCTGACATGCGGTTCGGCGTCGACAACATCCTGCGCTGGTTCACTGCGGGCCGCGGTGCACTGGCTGAGCGCACCGGCCGCCAGGAGACCGCCCCGGCCGCCGTGCTGACGCCCGAGATCGGCACGCTGGGCACCGACGCGGCGCTGCAGATCAGCACCGTGTGGGCCTGCGTCGACCGCCGCGCCAGCGTGGTGGCGTCGCTGCCGTTCTTCGCCTATGAGTCGGCCAACGGGCAGCGCACGCTGGCCCGCACGTCGCGCCTATACACGCTGCTGCATGAGTCGCCCAACGGCCGCATGACGCCCTTTGAGTTCTGGCGCGCCATGATGATGAACCACGACCTGCGCGGCAACGCCTACGCCAGGCTGGACCGTGACGACCGCACCGGCGAAGTGATCGCCATGTGGCCCATGCCCGCCGACCAGGTCGAGGCCTACGTGCTGGACGACGGCGCCATGGCCTACGCCTACCGCCTGGGCGATGACGTGGCCGTGCTGGCCGCCGACAACGTGCTGCACCTGAAGAACCTGGGCAACGGCACCACCGGCCTGGCCAAGCTGGACTTCATGCGCAGCAGCACGCATGAAGCGGCCAACGCGCAGGCCGGCGCGTCCAAGCTGTTCAGCGCTGCTGGCAAGCCGACGGGCCTTCTGATGATCGACCGGGTGCTGAACGACACCCAGCGCACGGCGATCCACAACAACTTCGCCGGCATGGGCAGCGGCAGCACGTCGCGCCTGTTCCTGCTCGAAGCGGACATGAAGTACCAGCAGCTGAGCCTCAGCCCCGAGGATCAGCAGCTGCTGGAGTCGCGCCAGTTCAGCGTGGAAGAGATCTGCCGCTGGTTCGATGTGCCGCCGGTGCTGGCCCACCACAGCAACGTGACCACCTGGGGCACCGGGGTGGAACAGATCATCGACGGGTTCTACAAGTTCAGCGTGCGGCCCATGCTGGTCAACATCGAGCAGGCGGTGCGCAAGCGCGTGATGACGCCGCGCCAGCGCTCGACCATGACGGCCGAGTGGAACCTGGACGCCCTGCTGCGCGCCAGCCTGAAGGACCGCATGGACATCTACGCCAAGGCGGTGCAGAACGGGCTGAAGACGCGCAACGAGTGCCGCCAGCTGGAGAACGACCCGCCGATCACCGGCGCCGGTGAGCTGACCGCCCAGACCAACCTCGTGCCGCTGCGACTGCTCGGCCAAGTTCAAGGAGGCAGAAATGCTGATCCGCAAGCACCTGTCGCTCAGTGACGTGTCGCTGAAGATGGACGGCGGCGTCGGCCGCTTTGCCGGCTATGGCGCCGTGTTCGGCAACGTCGACAGCCAGGGCGACATCATCGTGCGCGGCGCGTTTGCCGAGACGCTGAAGAACCACGGCCTGCCCAAGATGTTCTTCAACCACGACTGGGGCACGATCCCGGTGGGCAAGTACACCGCCGCCCGCGAAGACGACCACGGCCTGCTGCTCGAAGGCGAGTTCACGCCCGGCCTGGCCGCAGCTGATGCGGTGCATGCCGCCATGAAGCACGGCACGCTGGACGGCCTGAGCGTTGGCGGCCTGATCAAGGCCGGCGACACCGAGAAGTCAGAGCAGGGCCACCGCGTCATCCGGCGCTGGACGCGCCTGATCGAGGTCAGCCCGGTGGTGTTCCCGGCCAACGACGCAGCACGGGTTGACGCCGGCAGCATCAAGGGTGGCGGCGCGCTGCTCGACGCTATCGAGGACGCCGCCACCCTGCGAGAGATCGAGCAACTGCTGCGGGATGCAGCCGGGCTCAGCAAAGGGGCCACCGCCGCGCTGGTGGCCCGCATCAAGGCGCTGGCACAGCAGGGGGAGCCTGCAGACCCCGACGCCCTGGTGATCGACGAACTGGCCCAGCGCATTGCGCGCCTGGCCGCCTGACGCGCACTGCACCACCCACCCCCGAAACCACCCTGAAAGAACCATCATGAAGCACCTCTTTTCTTTCCGCCCGCGCGTGGCGCTGCTGGCCCTGGCCGCTGTGGCCCTGGCCGTCACCTGGCTGACCGGCCTGCAGGCCGACCAAGCCGGCCTACTGCTGGCCAGCGGCGCTGCCGGCCTGGACCTGACCGCCGTCAACAAGGCGCTGGACGCGCTGGAAGCCAAGCTCAAGAGCATGTCGGACAAGGCCGACGGCGAGATGGCGACGCTGGGCAAGGTCAGCGCCGACACCAAGACCGCACTGGACGGCCTGGGCACGCAGCAGCGCGAGCTGGCTGACCGCTTGCTGGGCCTGGAACAGAAGGGCCTGGTACCGCCCAAGGCTGATGGTGATCTCACCAGCTGGGGCCAGCAGTTCGTCAAGGCTGCCGCGTTTGGCGACTTTGTGGCCGGCCGTCTGCAGAAGATGCGCGTGGAGGTGAAGAACACCATCACCAACGCCATCGGCAACACCTTCAGCGACCGCCGGCCGGCGGTGGTTGGCGGCGCGTTCCGCGAGTTCACGCTTGAGCAGCTGCTCACGACCCTGCCGACCACCAGCAACGCGGTGGACTACGTGCGTGAGAACGTGTTCACCAACGCCGCGGCAGAAACCTCGGAAGGCGCCGCCAAGCCGGAAAGCTCGATCACCACCACCCTGGTGACCGAGCCGGTGGCCACCGTGGCCCACTGGCTCAAGATCAGCCGCCAACTGGCGGCCGACAACCCGGCGCTGTCGGCCTACATCGACCTGCGCATGCGCTACGGCGTGAACCTGCGGGTGGAGAACCAGATCATTGCGGGCAACGGCACGGCGCCCAACATCAGCGGCTTCACCAAGTCGGGCAACTTCACCGCCCACGGCTACGCTGCTGCCACCCTGACGGGCCTGGGCCTGTCGGCCACCAACCGCTTCGACCTGATCGGCAAAATCTTGGGCGACTGCTGGGCAGCCGACTACCCGGCCGACGCCATCGTGCTGAACCCGACCGACTGGTGGACCATGCGCCTGGCCAAGGACACCACCGGCCGCTACATCCTGGGCGACCCGGGTGTGAACGTGCCGCCGATGCTGTTCAACGTGCCGGTGGTCAGCTGCAACGCGGTGACGGCCGACAACGTGCTGGTGGCCAGCCTGGCCAATGCGGCCACGTTCTACAACCGCGAAGGCGTGGTGGTGGACATGTCCGAGTCGGACAGCGACAACTTCACCAAGAACCTGGTGACGATCCGCGCTGAGCGCCGCTGCATGCTGGCGGTGGAGCGCCCGGCGGCCGTGCGTTACGGCGACCTGACCCCGGCCTGATCGGCCTGACCTGACCGCAGCGGCCCCGGCATCAAACCCGGGGCCGCTGCACCAAGGCACCCATGCAAACCATCAAGTTCAAGGCCTTCGGCAGCTCTGCCGTCTTCGGCAGCTTTGCGCCAGGCGACGTGCTGCGCTGCTCCGACGACGTGGCGCGCCATTTCGTCGAAGACGCGCAAGCCGCGGACCACGTTGGCGCCGCGCAGGCGTCTGCACAGTCCGCTGCCGCAACCCAACAACCCCCGGCCGGCGCTACCCGCCCAGCCGCCAAGCGCGCCCGCCGCGCCGATGGAGCCTGACCCATGACGATCCAGATGTTGGCCACATGGAATGGCCTGGAAGAAGAAGCCGTTGTCACGCTGGCATCAGGCGCGGAAGAGACGCGCCTGATCGGCCTGGGCCTGGCGCGCGACTACACGCCCGGCATGGATGGCAGCAACCCGGTGCTGTCCAACGCGCAGCAGGCAGCGACTCAAGCCCTGGTGTCAGATGCTTGGAAAAGCCGCACGCTCAAGAAGTCACCGTGGGGCCGACTGAAGACGGCGACCATTGCCACCGATCTGACCAGCACGTTCCAGATCGACTTGGAGGCGCCGTGGTATGCCCTGCGAATCTGGCTGCCGAACGCCCACACGGCGACGGCGGCTGGCATCAAAGCCACGGTGTACCCGCAGGCTGTGCAATCGACGTTCAACAACGTCTTGGCAATCGACCAATCTGCCGGGGCAGTTGACGCCACATGGGCTGGCGCTACTTCGGTGACCCTGCCGGCCCGGGTTGCGGCTGAGCGCGCAAGCTGGACCGCATCCGACTGGATCATGTGCCCGAGCATCCCGCGCACGGACGGCGGCACGCGCCCGCTGCTGGGCCTGCGGATCGAAAAGCCTGCGGCCGTCAGCGACATGACCATGCCGTTTGCCAACACCAGCGGATGGTGGACCGGGGCGGCCAGCAGCGACGGGCGAATTCTGCGCCGGTTCAGCCAAGCCGTGCTGGGCGTCACCACGCCGGGCAGCGTTACCGATCAGACGCAGATCGCCACGAACTTCTGGCCCTGGATGATCGAATACGCGCTGGTGGGCGGTCAGGGTTGCCAGTGGATGGGCAGTGGCGATTCCATCGTCGAGGGCTACAGCACCACGGACAACTACTACGGCTATTGGCAGCGGGCCTGCCTTCGGTCCAGCACACCGGCGGCCCCCTGCGACTATGTAAACGCCGGCCAGCACTCACAGACGGCGGCGGTCTACGGCGAGTATCTGGCCGAGCGCATCGCCAGCGTAAAGCCTAATATCCTGTTGGCGGCGCCCTACAGCGTCAACGCGATTTCCGGGTCCATCACGGCGGCAAACCTGCGGCTGTTCCGGGGTTGGGCTGGCCGATACATGGCGCTGGCAAAAGAGAACGACGCCCAACTGATCCTGGCGAATGGTCTGCCCTGCAATACCGGGTTCAAGGCCTACACCGGGGACGCCAGCCGCCGCGACTTCAACGCCGAACTGCTGTCCAGCGTTGGCGCTGGCGTGGCCGTCGCTGATGTGTCAGCCATCTACAGCGGGGCCATCGGCGGTACGGATCAGACGCAGATCGTGCCGGCACTGACCAGCGACAACGTGCACCCCAACGAGGCTGGGCATGAGGCATTCGTTGCTGCTGTGACTGCTGCGCGGGCAGCGATCAACGCCTGATCCCATCCCCTGCCGGTGCACTCGACCATGCTGAACTTTGCTCTCGGTGTCCTGTTCGGTGTCGTGTTGGCGACGGGTGTGCGTGAGGTGCGCGACACGCCGAAGGTGCCGATGTGCACCGTCGAATCCGGCGACAGCTTCTGGACCCGGAAGAAGTCCGAAGTGCCGTGCCCGCCCGCCGCCAAGTAACCCCATCCCCAGAGGTGACACCGTGACCTACCCCTGCAACTCCTGCAACCGCGACGAGGGCTCACCGATCTGCCTGGGCGACGAGCGGTGCCAACGGACTGACGGCATGCGCGCCCAAACGCTGATGCCCAACGGCCTGACCGCAGCGGAGACGGCCGCCACGGCATCGGTGGCGGGCTTGCGTGACCCGCACCGGGGCGGCAGCAGCTACGAGGCCAGCATGCTGCGAAACCTGCTGGCGCGCATCCACGGCGACGGCGGGCACTACGTCGAGCAGCACGGGCTGGACAAGGCGCTGGCCGATGCTGACGAGATGGTGGCCGGGTGGAGGGCCGCGCAGCCTGCCGAGCCGCTGTATGACGGCCTGACGCTGGATCAGGTCAAGGAGCGGCTGGCCGTGCTGGGCGCCGACGATCTGCGCGGCATGGTGGTGTCGCTGCTCATCCAGCAGCGAATTGCCGAGCGGGCTTTTGCGGCAACGCAGCCCGCCTGACTTCCCAGCCCCCATAGGTGAGGACACCCAATGCCCACCAACATGTACCTGCTAACCGCGCCAACCCTTGAACCCGTGACAGTCAGCGACGCCAAGCTGGCGGCGCGCCTGGACGGCAGCCACTGGGATGCCATCGTTGTCGGCGCGATCTCGGCGGCGCGCGAAGTGGCCGAGCATGAAACCGGCCAACGGTTCATGCTGCAGACTTGGCGGGCCGAGCTGCTCGACTGGCCGGCATTGACCGATGTGCTGCCGTTCCAGCGCCCCAGCGCCGTCGCCGTCACCTACTGGACCGGCAGCGCCTGGGCCACGCTGGCAACCAACGCCTACGTGTGGGCACCGCAAGACACCGGCATCGCGCTGGTGCCGGCGCTGGGCACCACCTGGCCGACGCTGGGCGCCGTGGCGCTGGGCCCGCGGGTGCGTGTCGACGTCACCCTCGGCGCAGCCAGCACGGCCGCCGTTCCGCCCGCCGCGGTGCACTTCATCAAAGCGCTGGTGGCCGTGATGGCCGCCGATCCGTCGCTGACCGCCATGGATGCACTGGGCAGCTCGGCCTACCTGCCGCGCATGCTGGACCCGGTGCGCCTGTACCGCTGAACCCGCCATGATCCATCCCGGCGAGCTGAACCAGCGCGTGACATTCCAGGCCCGCGCCGCTGGGCAGGATGTCATGGGCGGCGCCAACGGTGCGTGGGCCGATGTCGCCACCGACCCCACCGTGTGGGCCAAGAGCGCCAACGTCAGCAGCCGCGACATCGCTGCGGTGGGCCTGCACCAGGCCGGCCTCGATGCTAAGTTTGTGGTGCGCTGGCGGGCCGATGTGCTGCCCACCTGGCGCGTGCTGTGGCGCGGCGTGGCCTACGCCATCGTGGGCGAGCCTGCAGCGCTGGCTGGCGGCACCGAATGGCTGGAGATCCGCTGCACCAAGTACCTGGGGGCTGGCTGATGCCCGCGTTCAGCATGCGCATGGACCTGGGTGACCTGGGCATGGACGAGCTGGCCGCCGGCGCCGAGGCCGCAGTGCGCCCCGCCGCCCAGGCCGGCGCCCAGGTGTTCTACGACCGGGTGAAGGCCAACGTGGCCAAGCTGGGCCGCAAGACCGGCAACCTGTCGGCCAGCATCTACCAGGTCTTCAGCAAGGACAACAGCAACCAGCAGCGGGCCCAGTACCACATCAGCTGGAACCACAAGAAGGCCCCGCACGGCCACCTGGTCGAGTACGGCCACGTGCAGCGGTACGTGGTCTACATTGACAAGCGCGGCCAGTGGAAGACCCTGGTGCGCCCCAACATGAAGGGCAAGCCGCGCCCCAAGCGCAGCGCCCCGCAGTCGATCAAGGACGCCTACTACGTACCGCTGAAGGGTGGCCCCCGCATCGTGGCGCCCAAAGCATTCATGCGCCCGGCCACGTCGCCCGAGGTGGTGCGCGCCGCGCGCAACGCCATGGTCGACAAGTTCTGGTTCGAGCTGGAAAGCAAGGGCCTGCTGTGAGCCTGGAATCGGACGTGCTGGCCGTGCTGCAGGTGCAATGCCCGCGGGTGTACCCGTCGCAGGCGCCGCTGAACACCGTGCGCCCCTTCCTGACCTATGACCACCTGGGCGGCGACGCCCTGCGCTACATGGACGGCACGGCCGCCGACAAGCGCATGGCGCAGCTGCAGGTGACCGTGTGGGCCGCAGACAAGCCCACCGCCATCACGCTGATGCTGGCCGTCGAAGAGGCCATGTGCACGGCTGCCGCCTTCAGCTGCGCCCCCGTGGGTGCGCTGCAGAGCGGCTACGAATACGAAGGCGAGATCTTCCGCAGCTTCCAGGAGTTCACCGTTCTCGGCGCACGCTGAGCAGACGACTGCACTCCGCTTCAACCAGGCCGCCCCGGGCAACCGGTGGCGGCCTTTTTCATGGCCCGACCCCGGGCTTTCACTTCAGGAGCCCACCATGGCATCAGTCCCCACCGGTACCACGTTCTTCATCGCCAGCGCCTACGGCGCCGCCATCGCCACCACCGTCGTCACCAACGCATCAGAAGCGGTGGTCACGACGACGTCGGCGCACAGCTACTCCAACGGCGACATCGTCGAAGTCACCAGCGGCTGGGGCCGCTTGAACAAGCGCACGTTCCGCATCAAGGCGGCATCGGGCAGCGTGTTCACGCTGGAAGGCGCCGACTCCAGCAACACCACGTTCTTCCCGGCCGCCAGCGGCATTGGCTCGGTGCGCAAGGTCAGCACCTTCACCCAGATCACCCAGGTGCTGGGCATCCAGGCCAGCGGCGGCGACCCCAAGACCGTCAGCTACAAGTACCTGGAGTCGGACGTCGAGTTCTCGATCAACGACGGCTTTGCCTCCAGCCAGCTGTCGCTGGAGCTGGACGCCGACAGCATCGGCACCGCCGGCTACACGGCGCTGAAGACGCTGACCGACGTGCAGACCGACACCTGCCTGCGTGTGAACAGCCGCAACGGCGCGGTCATCTACATGCCCTGCACCGTGGCGCTGAACGAGGCCGTGCAGTTCCAGGACGGTCAGATCAACCGCGTGCCGCTGGCTGTCAACAGCAACGGCCGCCTGGTGCGCTACGCCTCCTGACCGCGGGCTGACGACGAATGGCCAAGATCAAGCTGGGCGCACGGCCCAAGACCTTCACGCACACCATCACCGTGCCCATGCCGGAAGGCGGCACGGCGCAGGTGCAGATGGTCTACAAGTACCGCACGCGCAGCGAGTTCGGGGCGTTCGTCGACAACCTGCTGCTGGCCGCCGGCACCATGCCGCTGGCCAGCCAGGCCGATGCCGACGTGGCCTTCAGCCTGCGCCAGGCGCTGGAGAAGACCCGCGACACCAATGCCGACTACATCCTGCAGATCGCTGAAGGCTGGAACCTCGACGAGGACTTCAACCGCGCCAGCGTGGTGCAGCTGTGCGACGAGCTGCCGGGTGCCGCCCAGGCCATCATCGAGGCGTACCGCGCCGCGTTGACTGAAGGCCGCCTGGGAAACTGAGGCGGGCCGCGGCGGCGTCCTTCGAGGCGGATGAAGAACAGGTCTATGGCCTGTTCGGCCTGGCCCCTGAAGAGACCGACGAAGCCGTCGAAGTTTGGCCCGACAACTGGCAGGCGTGGACGCTGTTTGTGCAGATGTCTGGACAGTGGCGGGCCAGCTTCGGCGGCCTGTTCGCCCTGGACTACACCCCGCTGTTCATGCGCATGGAGCGCATGCGACTAGACGACCGCGCCTGGGACGACCTGTTCCAGGACGTGCGCGTGCTGGAAGCCTCGGCGCTTGAGCAGATGAGGTCGAAGAAATGAGCGACGAACGCACCCCCATCATCAAGCCCACGATGGACGCCACCGGCGTCCGTCAAGGGGCTGAGGACGTCAAGACCGCCGTCCGCGGTGCGGCGCGCGTGGTCGAGAGCGAAGGCCGCCGCGCGTCTGAAGGCGTCGAGGCCATCGGCGACGGTGCCAAGAAGGGCGCCGACGGCCTGAACCGCGAAACCGGCCGCATGGTGGCCAGCATCCAGCGCGCCCAGGCGGCAGCGCTGGCCGGCGGGCGGCAGACGGCCGACTACTTCGAGGCGCTGGGCAAGCAGCGCGGGCTCAGCGCCGAAGTGCTGCAGCCCTACCTGGACGGCCTGCGCGCTGCTGAGGCTGCGCAAAAGGCGGCCACCGGCAGCCTGGGCACCATGGGCACCAGCGCCCGGCAGACAGCGGCAGCCCTGCGCAACGTGCCGGCCCAGTTCACTGATATCGTCACTGCGCTGCAGGGCGGCCAGGCGCCGCTGACTGTGTTCTTGCAGCAGGGTGGCCAGCTGAAGGACATGTTCGGCGGCGCCGGTGCGGCAGCCCAGGCGCTGGGCGGCTACGTGCTGGGGCTGATCAACCCGTTCACCGTGCTGGCGGCTGTGGCCGGCGTGGTGACGGTGGGCTTCATCCAGGGCAGCAAGGAAAGCCAGGAGTACGCCAAGGCGCTGATCCTGAGCGGCAACGCGGCCGGCGTGACGGCTGGCCAGCTGCGCGCGATTGCCAGCGCCATCGACGCCACCAGCGGCGCCACCGAGAGCAAGGCCGCCGAGGTGCTGGCGCAGCTGGCGGCGGCGGGCGAGGTGGGCGCAGCCAACCTGGAGCGGTTCGCCAAGGCCGCCATCGAGCTGGAGCGGGCCGGCGGCCCGGCGGCTGAAGCCACTGCCAAGGCATTTGCAGATCTGGCGCGCGATCCGCTGGCGGCCAGCGTCAAGCTGACCGAAAGCACCCGCTACCTGACCGCAGCGGTGGCCGAGCAGATCGCCGAGCTGGAAAAGCAGGGCAAGACCACCGAGGCGGCGCGCCTGGCGCAGGATGCCTACGCCAAGGCGCTGGAAGAGCGCACGCCGCAGCTGGTGGCGCGGCTGGGCCTGGTCGAGCGGGCCTGGAAGGGCATCAAGGACGCCACCAAGGAGGCCGGCGACGCAATCCTGAACATTGGCCGGCCCACAGACACCCTGCAGAAGGAGATCGATGTGCTGAAGCAGCGCATCGCCCAGAACACGCAGGACCGCGAAAAGACCAACGACGCCGGCCGCACGGCGCAGATCGACCGGGGCACGGCGGTGCTGACCCAACGCTTGCGCCTGCTGCAGCAGGGGCAGGCCTATGAAGCGCTGGACGCCGCCTACGCTGCCCAGCGCGTCGAGCGTGAAGAAGCCGGCGTGCGCTGGCTGAAGGAAGGCGAGAAGTACCTCAGCAACAAGCAGCGCCTGTCGGCCGAGATCGCCAAGATCCAGACCGAAGGCGCCAAGGCCGGCATCAGTGAGGCGCTGATCGCCGAGCGCGTGGCCGCCGCGCGTGAGCGTGCCAACGGCAAGGCCGACGCCAAGGCCGAGCGCGACCGCAACAGCGAGCTGGAGCAGCAGCTGCGCCTGGTGGCCGAGCTGTCGGGCGTGAGCGGCACCTACGTGCAAGACCTGCAGCGCCTGGACGCCGCCCGCCGCAGCGGCCTGGTGGGCGATGAACGGTACATCGAGCTGGTCACCGAGCTGATCAACAAGCAGCCCATGGTGCGCGACCAGATGCAGGACATGGCCCGCGCCGCCAAGGCCCAGGCCGCCGCGGTGCTGCAGGCCGAGGAAGCCTGGGCGCGGTATGTGGTCGGGCTGGACCAGAACGTCGAGGCCGGCAACCGCACGCTGCAGCAGCTGCAGCTGGAGCTGGTGGAACTGACCGCCGGCAAGCAGGCCCGCTTCGAGCTGGAACAACTGGAGCGCGAGCGCCTGGCGCTGACCTATGACCAGACCGCCGCCGCGGCCGAGCTGGACCGCACCGACGGCAGCCGCTACCGCAAGCTGGCCGACCAGGTGCGCGAAGAGATCCGCCTGCGCAAGCAGGTGAACGAGGCCACCACCAGCAACGAGGTGAAGAAGGCCAACGAGAAAGCCGCGCAAGACGCCGCCCGCGACTGGGACCGCACGGCCGACCAGATCGGCCAGAGCCTGGCTGATGCGCTGTTCGAGGGTGGCAAGAGCGCGGGCGACCTGCTGAAGGGGTACTTCCGCACGCTGATCCTGAAGCCGATCATCGACGCCACGTTCAAGCCGTTGGTCAACGAGGTGGGCGCCGCATTGGGTTTGCCAGGTGCTGGCGGCACGGCCGGTGGCAGCGGCGGCGGCGGGCCTGTTGCTGATGCTGTCAAGCAGGTTTCAAACTTTTTCCCGCCTGAAGTCAAGGCGGCGATTGCAGCGGCATTTCTGGGTCGGTCCATCGGCCAAGCGATCAGCGGCGGCTACAGCACCGGCGGCAGTCCCAACCGCAACGTGAATATCGGCCTGATCCTGGGCGGCCCCATCGGCGCGGTGGTGGGCGGCCTGGTGAACAGGCTGTTCGGCAAGAAGCTGAAAGACACCGGCTTCGAGGGCAGCTTCGGCACCGAGGGCGACTTCAGCGGCAACGCCTTCCAGTTCTTCAAGGGCGGGTTGCTGCGCAGCAACAAGACCAAGCGCAGCCCGCTGGATGACCAGCTTGGCAATGTGCTGGACGCAGGCGGCGCCGCGGCCTTTGCGCAGGCCCAGGCCTATGCCGAGGTGCTGGGCCTGCCAGTGGCCGCCATGGCCGACTACACCCAGCAGGTCAAAGTCAGCCTGAAGGGGCTGAGCGAAGAGCAGGCCCAGGCCGCCGTCGAGAAGGCGGTTAAAGACTACCAGGAGGGCCTGCTCGGCCGCTTTAGCGCCCAGCTGCAGCCGCTGCGGCGCGTGGGTGAGACGCTGAGCGAGGTGGCCGGCCGCGTGGCCGAGTTGACCGTGTTCACCAAGGGCCTGAACGAGCTGGGCGGCGTGTTCAACCGCGTGGCCGGACTGTCGATCGATGCCCGCGAGCAGCTGATCGGCTTTGCAGGCGGCATGGAGGCGCTGAACAGCCAGGCGCTGAGCTTTGCGCAGCAGTATTACAACCGCGACGAGATCGCTGGCGTGAAGGCGCGTGAGATCCAGGGCGTGCTGTCTGCCGCCGGCATCAGCCAGGACGTGGCCACGCGCGAGCAGTTCCGCGCGCTGGTCGAGGGTGCAGACGTCAGCACGGCCGCCGGCCGTGAGCAGCTGGCCCAGCTGTTGCGCATTGCCGGCGACTTTGCCGAGGTGGCCGACTACCTGGCCGAGACCGGCGGCACGCTGGCTGGCGCGGCCAGCCTGGCGCCCAGCACCGGCGCGCTGGCAGAGGTCTTCAGCGCGCCGGCCCAGGCGCAGGTTACAGCCATCAACGCTGTGACGGCGGCCGTGAACGTGGTCGACGCCAGCATCAACCGCATGGCCGAGATGTTCGCGGACCTGCAGCGCTACAACTCTGAAGTGATGGGCGGCGCATGAAGACCATCAGCTCGCCGCTGGCCGCGGCCCACAGCGGGGCGGTGCAGCAGCCCGCCTGGCTGGTGGAGGTGCACTTCGCCACCGTGCAGCGCTGGTCGTCCATGGCCACGGTCACCTGGGGCGGCCACACCTGGTCGCGGCGCGACATGCGGGTGGACGGCCTGAACGTGCAGCCGTTCAAGGTATCGGGCAGCCTGGTGGTGGGCAATCAGGACGACGCCATCGGCACCCTGCTGCTGACCGAAGGCGCGCAAGACCGCCGCATCGTGGTCTACGGCTACGACGCTGGCGCCGGCACCGGCGCGGCCGATGTGGTGTGGCTGTGCGACGCCGTGGGGTCTGCCGCGCAGGTGGGCGAGGCCGAGGCCCGCATCGCGCTGCGGCACCGGGCCGAGTTCGTGCTGAGCCCGCGCACCTACGTCACGCCGCAGGCCGGGTTCAACCAGCTGCTGCCGGCTGACACCGTGCTGCGCATCAACGGCATCGACATGCGCCTGGAGCGCCGCACCTGACCATGAACTACCCCGGCTTCTTCACCCTGGCCGACAGCACGGCCACCCCGCAGTCCGGCGTGGAGCCGGCCCGCGCCAGCAATGGCGCGCTGAAGCTGCGGCGCCTGTGGCCCGACGACAAGCACAGCTTCGAGATCGGCCACGCCCTGACGCTGGACCAGAAGGCCACGCTGGACGCCTTCTACGCCGCCAACAAGAACCTGGACGTCACCTACACCTGGCCAGGCGACAGCGCCCGCACGGTGCGGTTTGTGGCGCCGCCGCAGTACCGGCGCTTCACCCGGCATGTCGAGGCGCGCGTGCGCCTGGACGAGGTCTGACATGGCGGTGCGCAACCTGGCCACCGGCGGCCTGACCATCCCGCCGGCTGCCGCCGTCAACGCGGCGGCCAGCGCCCGCGGCCTGGCCGCTGCCGGCGCCAGGGCGCTGGTGCCCGTCACCTACGGCGTCGACCGCCAGCCCGCGCTGCTGCTGAACGTGCTGGCCAAGGCCGGCGACGCCAACACCCTGCTGGTGCAGTGCCTGTGGGGCCACGCGCTGCACCAGGTCGACCAGGTGCAGCTGAACGACCAGACGCTGCCCGCCGGCAGCACCGTGACCACCTACACCGGCAGCCAGACCACGGCCGACGCAGTGCTGGTGGCCGCGTTTGCCGCGCAGGGCATCACCTACACCGACACGCTGGCCGGCTACGCCTACAGCGTGCTGGCCATGCCCACCCGCAGCTTCGACGGGCAGCTGAACGTGTCGGCCCGGCTGTACGGCCGCAAGGTGTACGACCCGCGCAAGGACAGCACCGCTGGCGGCAGCGGCAGCCACCGCCTGGCTGACGCCACCACCTGGGAATGGACCGACAACCCGTCGCTGTGCCTGGCCGACTGGTGCGCCAGCACGCTGTACGGCGCTGGCGACCCGGTGCTGTGGTCCAGCGTGCCTGCCGCGGCCGACGCCAACGACGCGCTGGTGGGCAGCCCCAGCGAGAAGCGGCGCCTGCTGGGTGTGACCCTGTCGCGCGACGGGGTCAGCGTGGGGTCGACCGCCGAGGCCCTGCGCACCTATGCCGGCTGCTGGCTGGTGCCCACTGGCAGCGGCCTGCGCCTGCTGCCCGATGCCGACGCCGCGCCGGCTGCCAGCTACAGCCACGCGCTGGGCCAGATCGCCCGGCTGGACGCGCTGCAGCTGCGCGACCTGGGCAATGTGCCCACCGCAGTCGAGGTGAAGTACACCGACACCACCCAGACCCCCTGGCGCGAGGCCAGCGCCACGGCCAGCGTGGCCGGCGCTGGCACCACCAAGCCCTGGCGCATCAGCACCGTGTCGCTGCCCGGCGTGCAGCGCCACAGCCAGGCCAACCGCGAAGCCATCGAGCGGCTGAACAAGCTGAACCTGGGCGACCTCAGCACCACGCTGGAGGTGTTCGACCCTGGCATTGCGCACGACATCGGCGACATCATCGAAGTGACCCACCCGGTGGGCCTGTCGGCCAAGCCCATGCGGGTCACCGATGTGGACATGCCCAGCGCTGGCCGTGTGCGCCTGGCAGTGACCGAGCACGACGCCGCCGCCTACAGCGACGCCGTGGTGGCCGGGCCTAGCATTGCCGACACCAACCGCACCGCCGCTGGCGGGCCGGTCAGCACCGTGGCCGACTTTGCCGGCGCCGTCAGCAAGGGCCGCATCACCTGGGTGTGGGCGCCGTCTGCCGACGCGGGCTATGCCGCCACCGAGCTGCGCACGTCTGACGCCAACTGGGGCGCCATCAGCCCGGCGCCTGCCTTCCGTGGGGCGGCCAACACCTGGGGGCAGGTGGTCAGCGTTGCCGCCACTGTCACGCTGTATGCGCGCCACTTCGACGTGCTGGGCAACAGCAGCGCCACAGCTGTGCAGGCGTCTGTGCCGGTGACCAGCGGTGACCTGGTGCAGGATGGCGCACCTGGCGCCAATGGTGCGGCCGGCGCCAACGGGGCCAACGGCGCACCGGGTGCTGACGGGTCGCCCGGCCCGGCTGGCTTGAGCGTGGCCGAGATCAACGCCTACATCCGCAGCAGCAGCGCGCCCAGCAACCCCAGCGGCGGCAGCTTTAACTTCAGCAGCCAGACGCTGACGCCGCCCAGCGGCTGGAGCGTGGGCGTGCCTAGCGGCACCGACCCTGTGTACGTGGCGCGCGGCCTGGCCACCACCAGCACGCCTGGTGCCACCGTCACGCCCACCTGGGGCGGCGCGGCGGCGGCCTTCAGCGACGGCCAGGCGGTCGACGTGGTGTTCATCCGCAGCGCCAGCCAGCCCAGCACGCCCCCGCCATCCATTGGCGTGCCGTCGGGCTGGTATGCCACGGTGGCCGGCTTGCCTGGTGGCAGCGACCCGGTGTGGTCCAGCTTCGGAGAGCGCAGCGCGCCGGCATCCAGTTGGGTGTGGCAGTCGGCCGTGCGTGTGCAGGGCTTGGACGGTGCGCAGGGCCCGCAAGGTCCACAAGGCCTGGCTGGCAGCGCCGGCACCAGCGTGGCCGAAATCAACGCCTACATCCGCAGCGCCAGCGCACCCAGCACGCCCAGCGGCGGCAGCTTCGACTTCAGCACCCAGGCGTTGACGGCGCCCAGCGGCTGGAACGTGGGCGTGCCCAGCGGCACCGACCCGGTGTACGTGGCGCGCGGCGTGGCCACAGCGGCCACCATCGGCGCCACGGCCACGCCCACCTGGTCAACGCCGGCCCTGGCTTTCAGCGACGGGCAGTCGGTCGACGCCATCTTCATCCGCGGCGCCAGCCAGCCCAGCACCCCGGCGCCCACGTCGGGCGTGCCGTCGGGCTGGTACAGCACCCCGGGCAGCGTGCCGGGCAGCAGCAACCCGATGTGGACCAGTTTCGGCCGGCGCACCGGGCCGTCAGCCAACTGGACATGGGAAGCTGCGGTGCGCGTGGAAGGCATCGACGGCAGCGCCGGCCCGCAGGGCCCCACCGGCCCGCAGGGTGTGGCCGGCAACGCGGGCACCAGCGTGGCCGAGCTGAACGCCTACATCCGAGCCGGTAGCGCACCCAGCACGCCCAGTGGCGGCAACTTCGACTTCAGCAGCCAGGCGCTGACGCCGCCGGTGGGCTGGAGCGTGGGCGTGCCCGGGGGCACCGAGCCGGTGTATGTGTCGCGCGGCCTGGCCACCACCAGCACGCCTGGCGCATCCGTCACGCCCAGCTGGGGCGCGGTGGCGGTGGCCTTTGCCGACGGCCAGGCGGTGGACGTGGTGTTCGTTCGCAGCGCCAGCCAGCCCAGCACGCCGGGCGCGTCGGCCGGTGTGCCGTCGGGCTGGTATGCCACGGTGGCCAGCGTGCCGGGTGGTGCCGACCCGCTGTGGTCCAGCTTCGGCGAGCGGGCGTCGATCAGCGGCAACTGGAGCTGGCAGGCGCCGGTGCAGGTGCAGGGGCTGAACGGCGCCACCGGCGCCACAGGCGCGGCAGGCACGCCGGCCGTCAGCAGCAGCCTGACCCTGCTGGCTTGTGCGTTCAACGCCGACAGCACCGGCCTGGTCGACGGCGGGCAGACGTTTCAGACCACCATGCAGGTGCTGAGCGGCAGCACCGACGACACCGGCAACTGGAGCATCAGCCGCGTGGCCAGCGATGCCAGCATCACCACCAGCATCAGCGGGGCCACGGTGCAGATCACCGGCATGGGCACAGGGCTGGACAGCGGCAGCGTCACTGTCACCGCCACGCGCGGCGGTTACCCGACGCAGAACATCGTGGTGCAGGTGGGCAAGATCAAGCGGGCGGTGCCCAGCGCCTACCCGGCCCCGTTTTCGGCAGACGTGACCAACGGCATCATCATCAATGCCACGGCCAATGCCTATGTGCGGTTGAACACAAACGGCACCGTTGAAACATCGCTGAACAACAGCACCTGGACGGCAGCGGGCAACTGGTACTTGCCCACCACCACCGGCATCGGCAGCAGCTACCGCGTCTCAAACACGGTGGTGGGCGATGCACTGCTGGCGGGCAACTCGGCCAGTTACCAGTCGCTGTCGACGGAAAAGAAGTACCAGCTCAGCCAGTCACCGGGCGGCCCCGGCACCTACCTGGAGAAGCGGGCCCAGCTGACCATCCGCATCGCGGCCAGCGGCAATGACGCCCCGCTGGCCGTCGGCTACGCCGCGCTTTACGTCTACGTGGACCGGACATGACCAACCACAGCATGGGAGCGCGGCGCGTTCTGGCCTGCCGCTCCATTGACGATGCCGCTGGCGAGGCCCGCGGGCGGCATCAGACGCTGGCAGTCGGCCAGGCTGTGGTGTACGCCGTCAAGCTGACCCAGTCGCAGGCCTACATCACCGCACACGCTGCCGATGCCGACGCCTCGGTGCCCGCCTACGTGGCCGCCGAGGTGGCGGCCGTGGGCGGCACGGCGCTGGCCGCGGCCCAGGCCATCGTGGCTGCTGCCCAGGCATTCCACGACGGCGCCGGCCCGGCCATCGAGCAGGCCCGCCGAGTGGGCAAGCTGGCCGTGCAGGCAGCCAGTGACGCCGAAGAGATCCAAGCCGCGCTGGCCAGCGCACTGGCAGCGCTGGAGGCCATCTGACCGACGCCACCATGCACCCTGACGCTCAACACGCCCGCGACCGCGGCGACGACTACCTGGCGTCGCAGATCGGGCGCATCGACAACGAGATCGACGCCATGCGCCTAGCCAACAGCCGCGCCATCGCTGCAGCGGTGGAAGACGGGATCATGCGCGCCGTGTCCAACCCCGAGCTGTGGGCGGCTGCGTCCACCGCCATCCAGCAGCAGGCCAAGGCCAGGGCGGGCGGCTGGCTGTTCAGTGGCATCGGCGCGGTGTTCAGCAAGGCCGGATGGTTTGTGATGGCCGCCATGGCGATTTACACGCTGGGCGGCTGGACGGCGCTGGCTGCTGCGTTCAAGGCGTGGATGCTGGGCGGGCATCCATGAACTTGGAACGCATCGGCGGCCGGCGCTGGCTGCTGACGCTCATCAGCGGCGCGGGAACTTTCGTGCTGTGCTGGGCGGGCAAGCTGGACGGCAACGCCTACATGCTGACCACCATCGGCATTGTGGGCGCGTACATCACCGGCAACACCGCCCAGAAGATCAAGGCGCCAGGCGCCACCGAGTAGCCGCCAGGCTGCGTCACCAACCCCACCCAAGGAGCTACACCATGAGCATGAGCAACGCGGCCGAGGCCGCACTTCTGGACCTGATCTTCCTCAACACCGACTGGGCCAACGTGGGCGACGCCGCCGGGCTGCAGAACAGCGCTGCGGCTGGCAGCTTCCACATCGCCTTGCACACCGCCGACCCGGGTGAGGCCGGCGACCAGACCACCAGCGAGATCGCTTACACCAGCTACAACCGCGCGGCGGTGGCGCGCACATCGGGCGGCTGGACGCGCAGCGTCTCGACTGTCAGCAACACCGCCCTGGTGCAGTTCCCGCAGTGCACGGGCGGCAGCGGCACAGCCACGCACTTCAGCATCGGCACGCTGGCCAGCGGTGCGGGGGTGGTGATCCTGAAGGGCGCGCTGTCGTCGCCGCTGGCCATCTCCAACGGCATCCAGCCGCAGTTTGCAGGCGGCGCCATGACTGCCAGCGTGGACTGACCTGTGGCGCTGCGCAACATCAGCGACATGATCGACGCCGAGGTGGACGGCCGGACATGGTTTGCCACCTGGCGCAAGACGCCGACGCAGACCACTGGCGCTGGCATCTGGTTCGACCTGAGCATGAGCCCAGGCAACCCGGTGCCCAACTACTACGCCGCCAGCCCCAACACGGCCATCGCCATGCGGCAGTCCACCGACGGTGGCATCCCGCACGGCGGGCCGGTGGCGCCGCTGAAAAAGCACCTGAAGGCCTTCCTTGCGATGACGGGCACGGCCACCGCGGTGCCGCTGCCCATGATTCTGCTGGACTACCTGATGTTCTACCCCTTCGTGGACATGAGCATCACCGACGCGCAGGCCATGGACAACACCGTCACCCTGCCGCGCAGCACCAGCGGGCTGGGCGTGCAGATCATGCCGGTGGAGGTGGCGGGCCAGTCAGGCATCGGCAACCCGCAATTCTTCGTCACCTACACCAACAGCGACGGTGTGACCGGACGGCAGACGCCCAACGTGGCCTGCAACACGCAGGTGGTCAACGGCACCATCATCACGTCAGCGCAGGCCACCAACTTCAGCGCCGGGCCGTTCCTGCCGCTGCAGGCCGGTGACCGGGGCGTGCGGGCCATCGAGGCGGTCACGTTCATCACGGGCGACGTGGGCCTGATCTCCTTCGTGCTGGTCAAGCCGGTGGAGAACATCGCCATCCGCACCATTGACGCGCCCGCCGAGCGCATCCCCTTCACGGACTTCTGCGACTTGCCCGTGATCGAGGACGACGCCTACCTCAACCTGATCTGCTGCCCCAGCGGCAACCTGGCCGGCGCACCGCTGCACGGCACGATCACCACCATCTGGAGCTGACACCATGGCCATTCAATCAATGGACGCCATCATCGCGGCGATCTCGGGCGGCAAGTTCCAGCGCACCGACTGGAACAAGAACGCGCTGCCCGTCACCGCGCAGGCCCTGGGCCAGTGGTACGACCTGAGCACCGGCGCGGGCAACCCGGTGCAGAACGCCATCATCGGCGGCGGCACCAACCTGACGTTCCAGGCCATCTCGGAATCCACCAGCACCACGGCGGCCACCGCCGCGCTGGGCGGCAGCATCAGCACCACCACGTTCACGGACACGACGCATGCCTCGGGCCGCTTCACCGTTGGCAGCGTGCTGACTGGCACGGGCGTGGTGGCAGGCACCTACATCACCGCGCTGGGCACCGGCACCGGGGCCAACAACGGCGGCACCTACACCGTGAACATCAGCCAGACGGTGACGGCGCAGACCATCACCGGCACGCAGTTCCCCAACGGCATCCAGCACGGCGGTGACGTCAGCACCGACATCAAGCACATTGCCAACGTGTCGGCATTCAGCGCAGCGCCCACCACGGCGCCGGCCGTGCTGATGCTGATCGACCAGATCGCCGTGTTCCCGATCAGCAGCGTGGCAACCACCGGCGCGCAGACCCTGCTTGGCACGCAGACCCTGCCGCGTTATGCCGACGGCAAAGGCGTGCGCGCCTACCTGGTGCCCAGCGTTGTCATGGGCGCCGGCACGCCCACGGTGCAGTTGAGCTACACCAACACCGCCAGCGTGTCGGGCAGGTTGACCCCGGCCGCGCCGTCGCTGCCGATCATCAACACCACGTCACCGGTTGGCGCCATCCCCTACAGCGGCACAGGCGTGGGCAAGTACGGCCCATTCCTGCCGCTGGCCGCAGGCGACCAGGGCATCCTGTCGGTGCAGTCGGTCAACTTCAGCGCCACCATGGTCTCGGGCTGCATGAACCTGGTGTTGTGCCGGCCGTTGCTCACGCTGCCCATCACCACCGTGGGCGTGGCCAGTGAGCGCGACCTGCTCAACCAACTGCCCAGCCTGCCGCGCGTGTACGACGGCGCCAACCTGCAGTGGTTGATGTACGCGGGCGCGCTGACGCCGGTGAACTCGGCCTTCTACGGCAACCTCGACTTCTTGTGGGGCTGACCCCATGCTGCTGGGCAACTACTCTGTCCTGAACAAGAGCCCCGGCCGGTTCTTTGCCGGGTCAACCACTTCTGTGGAGCCCCAGGTATCAAGCAACTGGAACAAGAGCGGCGCGGCGCGCAATTCGCTGTACGTCAGCCAGACCACAGCCGCGCTGGTTTTGTACGCCATCCCCAGCGGCAACTATGCCGGCAAGACGTGGATGCTGCCGCAGAAGTCGGGCGAGATGCAGAGCCGCTTCGATGCCGTCGCCAGGCTGTCCGGCACGGCAGCCGGCGCGCGTGGGGTAAACCTCACCGCATCGTCGGGCGTGGTCTTCAGCGTTGCCAACGCTGACCTGCAGCTGGTCGTCAGCGCCACTGGTGCGGCCACCGTCACCTTCAGTGCATCCAGCGCGCTGGCCGGCGCGCTGCAGGCAACGGCCGGCGCATCGTTCGCCTTCACCCTGCCCGCGACCACGCTGGGCGCCATCATCAATGCGCAGGCGTCTGCATCGTTCGCCTTGTCTGGCGCCGGCACGCCGCGGGCAGTCGGCAGCCTGGCGGGCGACATCACGCCGTTCACCGAGCTGAGCCCGCAGAACTTGGCGGCGGCGGTGTGGTCGGCCATTGCGGCGTCCAACAACACGGCCGGCACGATGGGGTCGAAGCTGAACTCAGCCGCCAGCGGCGGGGTCGACTACGCGGCCATGGCCGACGCCGTGCGCGCCGAGCTGGCGGCCGAGCTGGCCCGGCTGGACGCTGCCATCAGCAGCCGGCAGGCCAGCGGCGCAGTGGTGGACGCGGACGTGCGCTACGTCAACGGCGTGGAGATCGGCGGCACCGGCACCCCTGGCGACACCTGGGGCCCGGCGTGAGCGCCTGGGGCACGTCCTGGGGCGCCACCTGGGCGGCGGCTTGGGGCGCCATCAGCGCCGGCCTGCGCCGCCGCGTGGTGCGGCTGCCCAGCCACGTCACCATGACCGTGGCCATGACGTCGCGCACCGGGGAGGACTGACATGGAAGTCATCAGCCTGCCGTCGCCCATCTGCCAGGCCGTGGCAGCGCCGTCGCCTGTCTGCAACCTGGTGGCCGGCGCATCGGCCGTTGTCTTCAGCCTGGCCAGGGCCAGCATCACCACCACCAGCGTCGGCTTGCAGTCGGCCATCGACACAGAGGACGAATGATGAGCAAGGTCTACATCGGCGACACCGGCACGGCCATCGTGCTGGACACGCTGCAGAACATCAGCACCGCAACGCTGGCGGCCATCGAGGTGCGCAAGCCCAACGGCGCGCTGGTGACCTGGACGGGCGCTGTGTTCGAGACCACCAAGGTGCGGTTCGTCACGCTGGCCGGAACCCTGGACATGCCGGGCGAGTGGTCGATGCAGGCCAAGGTCACCATGCCTGCTGGCGCATGGCTGGGTGAGGTCGCACTGCTGCGCGTCTACTCGCCCTTCAACTGATCCGATGGCGCTGGCCCCAGCCGCCCATGTGCCGCACATGCTGTGTGGCGATGTTGCTGGGCTGGACGGCACGCGCGCGGCCGTCGATCTGCCAGCTGATCTGCTGGACCGCGTGACGATCTGGGTGATCGGGCCGGCCATGGCCGGCGTGCATCTGGATCTGCCCGGCATCGACGCGCTGCAGCAGCTGCTGGCCGATGCGGCTGGCAGGATGCGGGCGGCGTCAGCCCGTCAGGTCTTCAGCCGCCAGCCAGGCGCCTGACTTGTCGATGCTGAGCATGCGCGCCGTGCCGCCGCGCGCCACCAGCAGCACGTCGATCTGGCCATCCGCCTGGGCCCGCGCGCCCTTGCGGTAGACCACCAGCCGCTCGAAGGTGTCGACCACCAGCTGCCGCGCCTGCATGCGCGCCTGGTGGTCCAGCGCTTCCACGCCGGCCGCCAGGGTGCGCCAGCGCGCATCGGCGCCGGTGATGTCGGCCCGCGCCGCATCGGCCACCGCCAGCTCGCAGGCCTGCACTGCAGAAGTTGCAGCGGTTTGCTGCAGTTCCAGTTCGCGCGCCCGGCGGGTGAAGGTGGCCGGCGCCGCGCCGTCATCGGCCAGCAGCGCGTCGGTGATGCGCTGCAGCTGGGCGTCGATCTTGGCCAGCTCGGCCTGGGCCGTGGCCAGCTGGGCCCGGGGCACGGCGGTCTGGTCGCCCCGGTACAGCGCCTGCAGGTTGACCAGGTCGCTGCAGTAGGCGATCAGCGCCCGCTCAATCGGCGCGGCCGAGCAGCTGCCCGGCACCGGGCAGCCGTCGCCTGAGTTCACCCGCACGCATTGCAGCCGGCGGTGGCCATCGGCCAGCGTGCCGTCGGGCCGCCGCTTGTTGGCCATGGTCTGGCCCTTGATCGGGCCGCCGCAGTAGCCGCACACGCTGATGCCGGTGCCGGTCAGGATCGACGGGATGTCGCCCTTCACCGCCTTGCGCCCGCGCAGCGCCAGCGCGGCCTGCAACGCCTGCCAGGTGGTGGTGTCCAGCACCGGCGGGTAGTAGCCGTCCAGCACGTGGGTCTCGCCGTCCAGATCCAGCAGCTTCTGGCCGACCAGGGCAGGGTGGGCCAGCAGCCGCGCCAAGTGGCCAGACGTCGGCACCGCCGCGCTGCTGGCCAGGCCGGCCGCGTGCAGCTGGCGCGCAATGTGGCCGGTGCCCAGCCCCTGCAGGCACATGTCGACAGCGGCGCGGATCGCGGCGGCCCGCTCTTCGATCAGCTGCCAGCGCCCGTCGACCACCTGCAGCCAGCCGGGCGTCTTGCCGTAGCGGATCAGCCCGCGGTAGGTGCCGGCCTTCCAGCCTTCACACTGCCGGCGGATGGCGTCGCGCACGCGCCGGCTCTTGGTGTCGCTTTCCTCATGGGCGCGGATCATCACCAGCAGGCTGTAGACCAGGTCCATCGGGTTGGCCTTTAGCCGGTCGCGGCTGTAGACCTTGCCGTCGCTGGCCGTGACCACGCTGATGCCCGCGTTGATGATCTGCGCCAGCTGGGCCTGGGCCTGGATCGGCTCGGCGCGCGACAGGCGGTCGAGCCCTTCGACCACCAGCACCGATTCACGTTCGACCTGGCCGGCCTCGACGGCAGCCAGGAACACGCCAAGCGCGCCGATCTTGATGTGCTTCTCGTGGAAGGCGCTCAGGCCTTCGTCGCGCATGCTCAGCTGTTCGTCGAGAACCAGGCCGTGGTCGGCGGCCCACTTGGCGGCATAGGCTGCCTGCCGTTCACTGCTGGCGCCAGCGGCCTGCCGTGCGTCGCTGAACCTGATGTAGCTGTAGACCTTGCCCGCCATGCACGCCCCCGTGTGGTGGGCGTTTATATCGCATGCGTGGGGCTTACCTCGGGCCGACAAGTTAAACGCTTGTCGGACCTCGACGCTCGCGTCTTTGCAGACGTCTGCGTCAACCAGGTTCAAAGGGACTTTCTCAGTCGGGCCGAAGCCCAACACCCCTAGCGAACGTCGACGCGGACTGCCGCCGACTGGGCGAGATTCTGGCACCAATGAAAAAGCCCGCTGGGTGGCGGGCTCTGAAGTTGCGAGGCTCGGTTTAAGGTTGAGCGTCAGCAGGCGGGCTTGTGTCGTGGCTTTGCCGCAGCGCCATTCGTCACAGCGGGCTGCCGGTCAATGCGTCGCGCATGTCTCCAGCGGCAATGCGCAGCAGTTGACGCGCCTCATCCGTGCGCTCATCTTCCAATTTCTGCAGCGCATCCAGCAGGGTTTTTGCCCGCAGCGCCAGCAGACGCACGGCGCTCTCGGGCGCAAAAAAGTCGCCCAGCGGCACCACGGTCAGCCTATAGCGATCTGCATGGATGTCCGCTTTCTCCATGTCTTTGCACAGCCTGCGCACCAAGCCGCTCGGCATTTCCACAACAGCAAAGCCAAGGATTTCATCCGCGCGCATCACATGCTTAACCATTCGCTCAACTTGACCCGCCACGGCACCGGGGCCTTCATCCTTCGTCGTGTTCATCGTTGCTCCTGTGGCCCGCGGGTAACGGGCAGTCATCGGGCGAAGTCTCATAAAACGCCAGTACCGCGCCGCCGGTGACCTTGCGGATCACCACCCGCAGCACGTCGATCATCAGCGCCTTGAACTGCTCGAACAGCGCCGGTTCCAATTCGGCCAGCGAGGCGCGCATGCTGCCCAGCAGGATCTCGCCCTGCCGCGACCCCAGGTCTGCCGCATAGGCGTTGATGGTGCCCTTCTCGTCGCGGATGACGAGGCGCACCGACTTCAGCGGGCCGCTCATCGCACCACCGCCTTGCTGATCGGCTTCGACAGCACCTTCAGGTGCCCTTCGGCCTTCAAGAAGTTGCGGTAGGCGTTGATGGCCACCGCCTCGGCCTCGGTGGCCACCTGGTCGCCGGCCGCGTAGATCTGGCCGTCGTCGGTGACGATGGCCAGCTTGGCGGGTTTGCCGTCGACGGTGACCGCCAGGCCGCGCCAGATGACGCTGCTGATCTGGGCGCCGGTGATGGTGCCCGTGGGTTGATCGCCGATCATGCGGCCTCCTGTTGTTGCGTTGCCACCTGGCCGGCCTGCGCCGCCTGGGCCCTGATCTGCACCACCTGCGCCTCGCTCCAGCACGCGGCGTGCACCGCCTGCTGCCGATCAGCCAGCAGCGCCAGCTGGTCCATCACCACCACGCCGTCGCGCGCCAGCTCGATGTCGTCGGCAAAGTCCGCGCGGCCGGTCTCCTTCCATCGATCGATCAGCCGGGTGACCATGTCGCACTGCTGCTGCATCTCAGCCTCACCAGCGCGCACCAGCTGGGCCACGCGCAGCCACAGCAGCGTGCTTTCCACGTAGTCCCACAGCAGGCTGGGCTCGGCGTTGCCGGTGGCCACCGCGTCCAGGTTCTGCACATGCACCAGCGCCAGGTCGCGCAGCTGGTCGCGGCGCAGCTTGGGGCGCAGGCCGGGCGCCAGGCGGTCGACCAGCTCGGCGCGTGTCAGGCGGCGCCTCATGCCGGGCCCCGCACTTCACCCACGCCCGGCGGCCGGTACTGCCACACGCTGGCCACGCGCCCGCGCCGGTTGGCGCGGTACCGGCGCTGCTTTTCTGCTTGCGGCACGGCCACGGTGTGCAACGGCAGCTTGCCACGGTAGGGCGTCAGCCCCCACACAGCCTGGGTGCGGTCGCCGGTGTCGTACTTTCTCGACGGCGGCTGGCGGTGGATGAACCCTGACCTGCTGAGCTGCTGCAGCGCCACGCTCACCTGGCCGGCCGGCAGCCCGGTTTCCTCGGCCACGTCGATGTGGCGCAGCGGCCCCAGCTCCAGCATCAGCACCAGGATGCGGTGGTGGTTGGTGCCCAGCCGCACAAAGCCTTGAGGCAGGCCAGGGTTCATGCGGCCTCCGCAAGCGAGAAGGCGTCGATCTGCGCGCCAGCCGGGGCAGTGCGCCCGCCGGCAACGCCGGCGCCGTCCATCTGTTCAGGCTGCGCAGCAGCCACCACGTCGACGCCGTAGCGCTCAGCCAGCGCCACCTTGCGTGCGGCCGTGTCGCGGGTGTAGCCGCGGCCGCCGTAGCCCAGCAGATCCCACAGCGCGGCGCCCAGCAGCATGACGGCCAGCTGGTCGGGGCCCAGCGTGTCGAGCTTGGATTCCCACCACGCGCGGTAGCTGAACGGCTCGGGCTTGGTGTCGTCGGCGTCCCAGGCGGCCTCGGCCGCCTTCATCTCGACGTCCAGGCCCAGCGTCTCGGTGATGGGGCCGAAGTCGTCGGCCTGGTCGTATTCACGGATCAGGATGGCGCGCAGGTCGTCGGCCGTGCGCGGGCGGCCCATCAGGTTGCGCAGCACGGCCTCTTTCACGCGCACCCAGTGGTCGCCCACCACGGCGCGCTCAGCCGGCGACCAGTCGGCGTGCTTGAATTCGTCGTCTCGGCCGCCCCCATGCGCCGCCCGCGCAGCCTTGGATGGGGTATCGGCGCCGGCCGCGTCGGCGGCGGCTTGCAACCGTTGCGCCATGTCGGAAGCCTGCGCGTCGGTGAAGAACTGCCGCAGGTCGGCGCCGCCGTCCAGCGCCAGCACGGTGGCCTTGGGCGCCGCCTCGCCAAGGCCGGCCAGCTTGGCCGCCATGTCCTCGAACGACATGAACTTGCCCGCCACCCACTCGCCGGCCTCGGCGCTGTTGAAGCCCACCGGGGTGCCGCGCCGGCTGGGCATCATCCTGTCGGCTTCCGCGCCCTGGATCACCGGGTGGCCCATGCCGGCCAGCGCCAGGATCTCGACCTTGTTGTGCGCCCGCAGCTTGCCGGCCCAGCATTCGCGGTCGGTGCAGACGCCTGCAGCCACCACGCCCTGCAGGTCGGGGTCGTTGCCCGCGCGCTTGGGGCAGGCACCGCACGCGCCGGCATGGGGCACCAGGCCAGCGTCGGCAGGGTCGAAGTCGGCCGCGTCCACATCGTTGTCAAACATGCCGCGCACGCGCTGCTGGGCGCTGCGCACGCTGGGCCAGGTCTCGCCGTAGGCCCAGCTCTTCAAGTCCTTCAATGCGCGCACCTGCAGCGCCGGCTCTGTCAGGCGGGCCAGCTCGATGGCGATGTCGGCCGGCAGACCATCGTCGAGCATGGCGGTGCGCACCTCGGGCGCCAGCTTGGCCAGCTTCAGCCGGCCGTACACGTAGCTGCGGCTCTTGTTCACGCCGTCGGCAATGGCGTCGGCCGTCATGCCGTGGGTGGCGTGCAGGCGCTGGAAGCTGTCGGCTTCTTCGAGCGCGGTCACGTCCTGGCGCTGCAGGTTCTCAGCCACCTGGGCCAGCGCGGCCTGTTCGTCGGTGAAGGGGCGCAGCACCACCGGCACCGTGTCCAGCCCGGCCAACTGGGCGGCGCGGAAGCGGCGGTGGCCGAACACGATCTCATGGCGCACCCAGATGTCCTGCTGGCCGGCCGGCAGGTCGCGCGCCACGATGGGCTGCAGCATGCCCTGGCTGGTGATGCTGGCGGCCAGTTCCTGCAGCGCCGCCTGGCTGTAGTGCTTGCGGGGGTTGAAGGGGCTTTCGCGCAGGTGCCGCACGGGCACCAGGGCGATAGTGCCGGCGCTGGCCGGCGTGGTGGTGGGGGTGGTGGTCTTGGTCATGGTGGTGTGGGGTGGTGTCAGGCGGCCTGCTTGGTCGGGCGGGCCTGGTGCCAGATGCCGAAGGTGCCGTCGTGCATGTCGCGGAACTGCCAGGTCATGCGCTCGGCCAGGTCGGGCCGGTTCTTCAGGTACGACTGGGCGGCCTTGGTCACCGCGCCGCGGTGCGATGCGGGCAAGCCCACACGGCACAGGCCTGGCGAGGCGGTCATCTCCGACAACATGGCGTCATAGCTGGTCTCGCCGCGCCGGCTGAACTTGGGCAGCGGTGGCGGCACGTCGTTGCGCACCGGGAAGTCGGCCGGGTTCAACGGCGGCAGGCGCACGCGCTTGCCACCGCGCGGGTCTTTCTTGGCGGTCGGGGCCGGCGCGGCAGGGGCAGGCGCGGGCGCCGGGGCGCCTGCAGCCGGCGTCCAGAACTTCAGACGCGGCCCGGCGCGCCACAAGCGCCCACGGTCACCGTCGTTGGCGATGGTGAGCAGGCCGGCCGCCACGCCCGGGTCCAGCAGCTTGTCGACCGCGCCGATGGCCACGCTGATCAACAGCGCCACATCGTGCCGGTCCAGCGTGGCGCTGGGGTTGTGTTGCAGGTGCATGGCAATGCGGGCGGCACCGCTGCCCACTTCCACGTTGTTGGTGTCAGACACGCAGATCTCCAGCGGTGCTGTTGGGGGTGGCAACCAAGGCCAGGCGCTGCACCACGCGCCACACCTCGGCCTGCAGGTGCTGCAGGTCGCCGTCGTTGTGGATGTCGGCATCGGCCTGGATGGCGCGATGCTGCTCACTCTCATGGGCCGCCGTGTCAGCCGGCAGGGGCGCTGCATCGGGCCGGTGCACGCGCACGATGTGGCCGCCCGCGGTGCGCACCATGGCCGCCTCATTGGCCATGCGCAAGTCGCTGATCACCAGGCCGCGGGCGCCGGTGCTGCGCTGGTAGCGCACCCAGGCATCCACCTGCTGCACCCAGTGCTGCGGGTTGATCTGCCGCCGCCAAGTGCCCCAGGCCTGCATCACGTAGCGCGGGCTGCGGGGCATGCGCATGTCCAGCCCGGTGGCCTGCGCCCAGCCTGTGAAGCCCGGCCGGTCGCAGTAGTGCAGCGCCAGGTGCGGGTGGGGCATCTCCTTGGCCGTGCGGTCGGCGAACAGGCGGATGTCGATGGCCCAGGCCTCGGCGGCCTCGATGCGCAGCGCGTCGGCAAAGGCAATGCCGCGCCAGCCTGCTGCGGCCAGCACCGCAGCGCTGGCGTCTTTGCCGGCCCCGGCCGCGCCGGTCAGGCCGATCAGCAGCACCGTCATGCGGCACCGCCAGCGTCAGGGGCCAGGATGGGGCCGTAGCCCTGCGGCGGGGGCCGCACCAGGCCGCACCAGGGCAGCGCCTGGATCAGGCTGGCTTCACCCGGGCGGGCCAGGAAGGCGCGGGTGGCGTCGCGGTGGTTCCACAGCCACATGCTGCCGTCGAAGAAGCTGAACAGCACCAGCCCGCTGAGGCTCAAGCGCTTGTACACGCCGATCTGCACCGGCAGCTGCGTGCCGGTGAACCACGGCGTTTCGCCGCGCAGCGGTGCCGGGGCGTCTGGCGGCACGCCGGGCGCGTTGTGCCGGATCACGCCGAATGGCGGGTCCGGGCGGTTGGGGGTCGAGTGGGTGGGCATGCGGTCAGGGCTCCAGGTCATTGGCCGCGGCGCGGCGGGGGTCAAAGGGGGCTGCGGCGTGGCGCTGCTCGGCCTGGGCCAGCCCCACTGCCTGGGCGCGCACCAGGCGGCTGAGCAGGGGGTGGCCCATGGCGGCATCGAAGGTGTCGGGCCAGTGCGGCCGGCGCCGGCGCTGCCAGGCGGCCAGCAGCAGGGCCGGGGTGATCTGCAGGCGTGCGGTGTGGGCCATGGCTCAGCCGAACACGCCGGCCGCATAGGCGGCAGCCAGCAGCACCACGCCGGTGACTGCGGCCGGGATGAACCAGTCCAGCCACCAGTCGTCGGCCTGCGTGGCGGCCAGCGCGGCCAGCTGCTGTTGCGTCAGCCAGGCGCCGGTGGTCACGGGCGCCTGTGCGCCTTCAACGGCGCAAGCGGCGGCGGCGTCGGCCTGCTCAAACAGGCTGTCGGTCAGCGGGTCGCCGCCACTCATGGCGCCGTGGGCCATGTGGCGCTGCGTGGCGGCGTCCAGGGCCTGCATCTGCTGCAGGGCGTCAAGCTGGCAGGCGCGGGCCTGGGTGGCCCAGCGGCGCAGGGTGGTGGCGGGCCAGCTGGCTGTGCCGCCGCTGTGTTGGGCGCTCATGCGCGCACCCACGTCATCGGCACATCGTCGACCAGGGCCTGCCAGGCTGCCAACAGCGCCTGGTCATTGGCTTGAAGGATCAGCAGCGCCGGCAGCTGGGCCGGTGCTGGGCGGGCGGGCTGACCGGCCGCGGTGGTGGGTTCAGGCGTCTGCACTGTGGCCTCGCACCCCCGCCGATGGGCGTTGACTTGGGGTGTGGGCGCATTATGCAGATCAGGCTAAAGCATGCAAGCCGTATTTGGCTATGGTGTTACAAAATAGATAAAGGGTTTTCCCTATCCCATAGGTTGGGGGGGGGGGGGGCTGTCGGTGTGGGAAGTGTGGGAACCTGTAACAAAAGGGGGCCGCCAGTGGCGGGCATTGGATGACTGATGTGAAGACCGTCTGCCGAGTGCAGATGATTGGCGGCATTGCGTTTGCGACAACCGCCAAGCAGCTGTTCACTGGTCGCGAGCTGGTCGCGGCATGTGAGCAAACGATGCAGCAGTTAGATGGCCGGGTGCCGGCGATCTATGTGGCTGATTTCCGGCCCAGCACCTGGCGGCTGAAGACCCTGCACCTGGATGCGCTGTTTGATGCCGTTGATCCGGCCATCCAGGTGCCCGCGGCGCTGGTCGTGCAGCCATGCGACTTCGCGATGTTCAGGTCGCACGCCTGGAACGTCGCGCAGGGCGGCATCATGCGCAAGGTGTTCACCGACTATCGGGCGGCCGTGGCCTGGGCGCAGACGCGCTCGAACATCAGCACCAAGCCGCGGCTAGTCCGGTGAAAACTGCTCCATGATCGCTTCGGCCCGGTCCTTGTCGACCGGGTTGTCGATGTGGGCAAAGATGGCCGCCACCCGCATGGTGCGGCTGTCCATGGCCGGGGGCATGCGCCTGGTGTCGAACTCAGGGTGCAGCAGCTGCCACGGCGCGTAGCCGGTGGCCTCCGCGATTTCGCTGATCTTCGCCATCGTGATGTCGGTGCTGCCGTTGCAATACCGGTTCAGCGTCGATTGATTGATCTCAATCCGCTTGGCCAGCGCATTCACTGAGTTGTCAAACCGCTGGGCCACAAGGGCGCGGAGGTTAGTCGCAATTGGCGAGTGGTAGTGCTCGCCTTGGATAGACTTGGCCGGCATATGCCAGCATCGTGCGCCATCGCTTAGGCGCTTAAGGCTTGATTCTCTTAGCCGGATGTGCATAATGACCCCAATGAAGACGACGAAAGACCTTCGCGATGCGCTGAACGCCTGCAAGGGCACTGGCCGCTGGGGCCGCATCGCGGCAATTGCGGGCTGCGACTACAACAACCTGACCCGCATCGCCCGCGGCGTGTCGGCGCCTAGTCTTGACTTTGCGGTGAAGCTGTTTGCAGCCATCGAGTCGACCGAGAGCCAGCCGCTTTCCAAGCCGCAGGACGTCCAGCGTGCAGCGTGATGCCATCTGGTCATTGCTGACGCGCGCAGCGCGCCGCTGCCACCCATCCAGTCTCCATGCGAGCCGCACGCACCGGCGCCGGCCTATCCGGTGGGCCACTCCTCCCTGTCTCCAAGGGGCCCGCGTGCTTTGGCCCGGCCGGCTGGTGCTGGCCGGGCCGTTCTTTTGCATGGGCTGGTTGCGCATGTGTGGAGCATGCGCCGCCGCGTCGCGCTTGTCTGCACTGCTGGCCTGCGCCAATCCATCCTGCAGGTTAGGGGGTTGTCCTACACCGCCGCAGGGGGGGTGCTGCTGATGCCGGTGCGTGGTGACGTGCGCCAGGCGCTGAGCGTGGCCCTGAAGGGGGGCGACGGCATGACGCGCGACCTGGCCATGCGCTCAGGCGTGGGCGTCACCAGCGCCATGTACACGCTGCGCAACATGGTGCAGGCCGGTGAGGTGCGGGTGGTGGGCTCGGCCCGCGTGCCGGGTGTGAAGCGGCCGGTGCCGGTGTACGGCATGGCTGACGACGATGCGCCGGCTGGCGGCATCAATTGGGACTTGATCACCTGCTGGGCCCAGTGGCCTGCGCAGCGCTGACAGCAACGACGACACACACGGGGGCGTGGGGATGGCCGAGGGGCAAACACTCGGGGTGGCACTGCCACCCCTGCAAAACACGGCGGCGCGATGGTGAGGCCGCAGATCGACTTCCAGCGGCTGAACGACGCGCTGCTGCAGCAGGTTGAGACGCTGCTGGCCCGCTGGCTGCCGGCCGGCATCGAGCGCAACGGCCGGTGGTACGTGGGCGACTTCGACGGCTCACCCGGCGAGAGCGCCAACGTCAACATGTCGACGGGCCAGTGGATCGACAACGCGGCGCCCGATGAGGATGTCGGCCGCGACCTGATCAGCCTGTATGCGCGCATCTACAACATGGGCAACGCCGAGGCGGCCCACGCGCTGATGCAAGAGCTTGGCTGGGAGCGGCCCAGCGATGAGGCGTACCGGCCCAGCCCGGCGCGGTCGCAGGCGTCTGCACCCAGCGCAGACGCGCCCGGCGCCGATGCGCCGCCCGCTGCTGACCAGGCGCCCGCGCCAGCCAGTGCAGGGGGCAGCAGCAAGCGTGAACCGAAGTGGCGGGCCATCACACCGGTGCCGCCGCACGCCCCGGCGCCGCAGTTCGTGTTCGGGTTCAAGGACAAGAGCAAGCCCGGCCACCCGTGGGTGAAGCTGGACGCGGTGCGCACCTGGCCGTATGTGTTCGATGGCCAGCTGTACGGGCACGTGGCCCGCTTTGAGCGCATCAACAGCGACGGCGAGCTGGTGAAGGACACGGTGCCGCTGACCTGGTGCACCAACCTCGAAGATGAACGCGGCCTGCAGCGCTGGCACTGGAAGACCTGGGAAGCACCGCGCCCGCTGTACGTGCCGGCCGGCGGGTTTGCCGACCAGGCGCGGCCGGTGGTGCTGGTGGAAGGCGAGAAGTGCGCGCTGGCCGGGCATGAGCTGCTGGGCGCTGAGTTCGACTTCGTCAGCTGGCCGGGTGGCTGCAAGACCTGGCACTACGCCGCGTGGGCGTGGCTGCAGGGCCGCGTGGTCTACCTGTGGCCCGACTGTGATGCCCAGCGGGCGCGGCTGTCAGCGGCTGAGCGTGAGGCCGGCGTCGACAAGGCCACCAAGCCGGTGTTGCCGGCGCACAAGCAGCCCGGCATGCAGGCAATGGTCAACGTGGGCACCGAGCTGGCCGCGCGCCAGGGCTGCACGGTGCACATGTGCCAGATCCCGGCTCCGGGCGCGGTGGGTGACGGCTGGGACATTGCCGACGCCATTGCCCAGGGCTGGGACGCCGACCAGCTGCGCGCCTTCATCCGCAAGGCGCTGCCGTTCACCCCGGCCGGCGACGAGGCGCGCACCGCGGCAGGAATTTCTACCGCTTCCATTGCTGCCGCTGAGGATGCGGGTGAAGCGATTGCGTGGCGCAAAGCGCTGATCGAGGGGCGCGACGGTGCCAAGCCGGTGCGCGAGAACGCGGCGCTGGCCATGGACGGCCTGACGCTGGCCAACGGCCGGCGCGTGCTGGGCGCGGACGACCTGCAGGGGCTGTTCGCCTACAACGAGTTCAGCAACAACGTCGAGCTGACCCGGAAGGCGCCGTGGGGCACTTTGCCCGGCGCAGTGGGCGAAGCTGACGACCTGGAACTGGGCGACCACCTGGCGCGCCAGCTGTACCTGCCGCCGATGGGCCGGCAGACGCTGGAAGAGGCGATCAGCATGGTGGCGCGGCGGCATGCCTTCCACCCGCCGCGCCGGCACTTCGAGGGCCTGCGCGGCACCTGGGACAACACCCGCCGCCTGGGCACCTGGCTGATGCGCTGCTGCAGGCTGGATGGCCTGGCGCTGGAAGGTGAGGACGAATCAGACCGCACCGCGCGCCTGATGGACCTGGCCGACCACGACATGCTGGGCAAGTATTTGGCCCGCGTGGGCACCTGGGTGCTGATGGCCATCGTGGCGCGGGTGCTGAAGCCAGGCTGCAAGTTCGACTACATGATGGTGCTGGAAGGCGGGCAGGGCATGTTCAAGTCCACCACCGCCAAGGTGCTGGGCCTGGACTGGTTCTCCGACACCGGCCTGGTGCTGGGCGACAAGGACAGCTACCAGAACCTGCAGGGCAAGCTGGTTTATGAGTGGGCCGAGCTGGCCAGCTTGAGCCGGGCCGAGGTGCAGAAGGTCAAGCAGTTCATCAGCAGCGAGTGCGACCGCTTCCGCGCCAGCTTCGACCGCCGGGCGCGCGACTACCCGCGCCAGGTGGTCTTCATCGGCACCACGAACGAGGCCCACTATCTGACCGACAGCACGGGCAACCGGCGGTTCTGGCCGGTGCGTGTGGAGCGGCCGGTGGATCTGGCCTGGCTGCGAGAGAACCTGCAGCAGCTGTACGCCGAGGCGCTGCACTACGTGGACGCAGGCAACCGCTTCCACCCGACACACCGGGAGCAGCAGGAACTGTTCGACCCGCAGCAGTCGGCGCGCATGGTCGAGGACAGCCTGGAAACTGCCATCCGCTGCTACCTGTACGACGACGACCAGAAGGTGCCGCACGGCGCGCTGAATGGGTCGTTGCGCGTGGACCTGACGCTGAACGAACTGCTCAACGCCATTGGCATCAGCCTGGACAAGCAGACCGAGGCGATGAGCAAGAAGGCCGGCGCCGTGATGGGCCGGCTGGGCTGGGAGCGTGCACGCCGCAGTGCCAAGGTGGACGAGGCGCGGCCGTGGGTGTACCGCCGGCCCCCCAGGCCAACAGGGCAGCCGCCCGCACCGCCGGCCGTGCCGACGGCGCCCAGCGGCAGCCAGGGATCAACCGGGGCAGCGCAGCCCCACGACAGCAGCGAGACCGCAGATGACTGCCCGTTCTGACCAGCGAAGGGTGTGCGCGCCCGAAAAGGTCACGGCAGCCGCGGTGCCTCCCATGTAGCGCACCGCGGCCAGGCGCACCTGGTGTCCAGCTGTCCACGTGTCCACGTGGGTTGCACTGAGTGCTGGCATAGCAGCTTCTTGCTGCTTCCAGATCCTCAGCGGAGCCCTGGCCGTGCTGTCTGGATGCAGGGGTGTGCAGCACGGCCGGGCATGCACCGGCGCAGGGGCAGGCACGCGCACCTGCGGGCTCAGCGTGATTCTCACCACTCATTGAATGGAAGGTGGACAGATGGACAGAGAGAAGAAGGACTGGTCATGGCTGCCGCAACAGATGCCAGGGGTGGCCCGCCTGATCGCTGAGAAGCGGCGCGAGCTGGGCAACGACTGGGTCAACGCCTGTTGGCGATCTGGAGTGGTCGAGGGCCAGCCTGGCTGGTTCTATGCAGCCGAGGGTGCGCTGGCCGTGGGCACGCCCTGGGCCAATGACCCGGTGATTGCTGACCTGCTGGCCGCCCGAATCACCGCCACGCAGGCCCTGCTGGTGATCCGCCCCAAGGAGGCCACCAGTGGCTGACCAGGCCGATGTGATGGAGCAGCGCCTGCGCGAGTGGGCGGCCTGGTTGACTGGTGGCGGCAACGGTGCGGGCTACTCGGCCATGTCGGTGATCCACCCCAACTGGATGCCACCCACCCCAGGCACCACGCCTACGCTGAAGGTCAGCACGTCCAATGCCCAGCGTGAGCGGGCTCTGCATGCGGCTGTGCTGTCGTTGTCCAGGCGTCTGCAAGCCACGTTGCTGGTGCACTACTGCAAGCGGCTGAGCGTGGCAGACCAAGCCGCCATGCTGGAGTGCGCCGAGCCCACGGTGCATGCGCGGGTGCGTGAGGCCAAGCGGCTGCTAGCCGAGATGCTGCGCACGACAGGGGCTGTTATCAGTTATTCCTAACCCCTACAGTTCAGGCACGCTGGCAATTCCACGCCCACCCCCCCCTTTGACAGCGTCACGGCCCCGGCACCGCAAGGTGTGCGGGGCCAACTTATTCCATGCAAGCCGCCCCCAAACCCTGCAGCCAATGCGGCACCCTGGTGCACGACGGGTCCGCCCGTTGCAGCGCCCACCCGCGCAAGGTGTGGGCCAAGCATGACGTCAGCGCGCACCGCGTCACTGGCCGTCGACTGCAGCGCATGCGTGAGTCGCTGTTCAGCCGTGAGCCGCTGTGCCGCATCTGCATGCTGGCCGGCCGCACCACCCTGGCCACCATCCGCGACCACATCGTCCCGTTGTTCGAGGGCGGCG